>JAUTBT010068247.1:0-13975 GCA_032361225.1 Lepetodrilus schrolli
CTGAACTGGATGTAGTCGTGTTTTGGTGCTGCCTATTCCTTCCACTGTGGTGACGGCCAGACCATGCATGGAACATATTGGAGCCAGACAGGCATTCACTGAAAAGTGTCTGAATTTGTGTGAAGGAATACAACAGTTAGTGTTAGTGTTTTCTGGATTATTTAAATCAAATCAAGGAGATGATAGTCTGAATACAATGAGGACCTAAACGTTTGATCGGTCATAATTAAACAAACAAAAAATTTTAAACATTTTTAACAGATACACGCCACACAATTCCCACTATCTACGCGAATATAAAACAACAAGATATTAATCTGTCATTAATGTCATTTCATGATTACCGGTACTCCTAATTAGTCCTTGTAAAAGATGTTTCGTGGCAAGCTTTTCAAATATTTAAATGACTTTTTTAACATTGTTTTTAAGACAATCTTTTATATTTTTGTAAACATTGTAGTTTACAAAAATATAAAAGATTGTCTTAAAAATCGAAGAAATTGCCACGAATTTGTCTTACGTCACAACGGGAATCTTTCACCAATACGCGACGAGGAATAATACATAGCAAATAGCATCGGCCTGTATTATATTTTTGTCTGGACCCTGAGTTATTACAATTGTAAAAGTCGAAAAGGCTATGAATATGGACATGATAAAGCGATATATATATATATATATATATATATATATTTATTAATATATATTGATTAAATTTCATTTCGTGCATTTAATGATGCAGGAGTCTGTCATAAATATTGGATACCCTCGTAATAATATACTTTATTACGTAATAATATACTATATTACGAGGGTATCCAATATTTTTGACAGGCACATGTGGGCTATATTCTGTTAAGCAATTAGTATTGTAACTCTTGTACCGCTGACATTCTTTAAAAAAATATTGTTGTGTCTCTCCGAGAAGAAATACTATCCGGTAAGTCTAACATAAGACCTATGAGCTATGGTAAAACGGAACCTGAGGACACGACACTGGAACTACTAAGGATACGTGATGTCGTCAGTGTGTGGGTCGTATCTGGAGACCATGACAGTGCAAGCTCCACATCCTCCCTCCCCACATCCTAGCTTACTTCCGGTCAGGCGCACTAGAAACAGAAGGAGCACAGTTATAAAACTCACTATATGAAGGTGGAATATACGCATAACACAATTTGAATCCAATCGAGGGCATCGCTCGAAAATATGCTCAGCAACAGAGTTTTTTTTGTTTCTTTTTGTATTTTGGGTTTAGACTCGCCTGTAAAATTACTTCAATTATCGCAGTAGCATATTTATATTTCTTATCCATATCTAGAAAACCTGTTAAAGCTGTGCATCATTTGATTTGGGAGATAAGTTTGAAATTAATCGGTATACTTAATGGGATGTCAACTGAAAGTTATCGATACAAAATTAGAAAATTTTATCGTTTAGCATATCTTCCTTGAAATTGATTACTCTGAATGTTGCCCATAATGAAGCGATATCGTAATGGGTTTCCATATAACTATGCTTGACTATTAATGTTGTCAACACTAACATGTATTCCTAAGATATTGCAGCAGTGTTGTACTCGGGTCTGGGTTATCCACGACAATCTGCAATAAATAATAATTAAAAAAATATTATTATTATTAGCCTATATTTATATAGTGCAAATGTGTCCATGCACTATGACATGCTCGCAGCGCTAACATTATTATACATGGCGGAACCTTTTTATGAATTCAAAAAAGGTAAGCCAGTTAAAATGTTTATCAAAGGTTGTAGTCCAACTACATAATTTATTACTAAAACATTATTTCAACTATTTTACTTATCATTGAATACGTGCAGCAGTATCCATCTTGATCAACTGTTTAACTGAATGTATATGTATATATCTCTTATACCACCGTTGGTGGTTTCTGGAGAATAAACTGTCTGTCTGTCTGTCTGTCTTAAGTTGATAAAGCAGTAATCCTTTCGGAGAGTGAACAGGTGTGTATGAAGTATAGTTTTGAAAGTATGAACATGATTTTGTTATATCGAATGCAGTTATCATCGATATTGACATTGCTGTAATTGTCCATGAGAAATTTAATATAAGATGGTCGCCAGATACTGCATTTTGAAGAATGATGAAACTGTCAATCAAAATGGCTGCGCATAGAGATATGACGAGATACCATTGACTATATAACGCTCGATGTGATAGTTTGTTAGTTTTGTAAAAAAATAAAAATAAAAATTACAAATCTATTTTTTAAGAAACAACAATTATTAAAAAATGAAACAAATTAAATTATTAAATATAAAATCCCAATCTAAAGAATAAAATGCAATTTCAAAATCTATATACCAGGTATAACTATTTATATTTGTCATTTTCGTTTCTAAAAATATACCAAATGCAATGCCTATACAATATTGAGGAATTCCATCCAAATTATACCAGGTCAGACAGTTGTACAGTTGTACTTACCTTCGTGCCGTTAACGAAAAACACCAAGCGATTATTGATCTCTTCCCGGTGTCCCATCTTGGATGCCAGGACGCTATAGAAAATAACGTCAATTACATGTGAGGCATGCTGTTTTATAACACAGAGGAGGTTACTGTAAATGTCATAATGAATTTATCGAGATTAGCATTAGCAAGTACATTTATATACTGATGGCAATAAGATAGCTTCCACGTGATCAAGTGCTAGTAATTGCTTAGCAAATGGGTACCGGCGCAAGAAGCTCTCGTATCAACTAATAGACCGTAGAGCTATATATATATATATACTATAGGTCATTAACCACCAAATGAAATCCCATAGGAGACAATGTTAACATATTAAATCATCACTATTGAACCAGTGAGTCAAATACCAGCAAACATACCTTATTGCAAAGTTTACTTTCCCAGTAAAGTGCGCCGAAAAGTCTAGTCATACACGAGTTACTTCCCTTGGATTTAACTCCTCTTTTTAAAGAAAATTGAAGTCTGAGAAATTACACCTAGTATTTCAGCGCCAGTCTTGTTTAGTATGGGACGTCGGTACCATTGTAGCAATTACAGGGGAACATCTGTGGCGGGTACACATAGTTCGCTTAATTCTCATGGAGATCAGATCTGCACCGAATCTGCCCAGTTAAATTAAATGGAGTTGCTAAGAAGTTACGACTCTCGTAGCGATACAATTGCTCTATGGAACGGAGACCTATTCATTTATATAGAATTTGAAATTTTTTTCCAATTAATTAATTACACGGGTGTCACGAAATCATTACCATATTACCCACATGCCTTTGTGAACTTGGAAGATTTCGAACGGGTTATTGACATCAGATCGTGACACATATTTCATAATGTTCCCTTTCAGTCCACGAATAAATATTAACCTAGGAGTCCACTCGACATTTTTGGGGTATTCTAAAAAAAATACGAAAATCTACAAATGGTTGAACTTTATGAATAAACGTATATTTTTTTTTTCAAGTTTCAAGAGTTGTAATAAGACTAGATTTGTTGAAATATATATATTTCTTTTAGTAATGAATATGCACTTTTATTTTATTATACTATACATTTATTAATTCTTACAAATACAATCATAATTAAAGCTCCACTCTGTAATGGTCAATATCATATATTAACATCATGCCAAATATGGTGATTTTATCCGCCATGTTTCAATAATGATTAACTGTGACACCTGACTATTACGCGCGCTCGCACGTGCGCGCATACACACACACACACGCACACACACACACACACACACACACACACACACACACATACACACACACATACACACACACACACACACGCATACACACATATCAATTGAATTTGTTCATATCAAAACTAGGTGCGAAAGGTATTATTAATGATCTATTTTACAGAATTGGGGATAAATAGTTTTAATGACAGGTGATGAAAATGTTAATAGATTTGAAATAGATTTGATAATTTAGCAGGCTATAGTGCATCTGAGAGGTTAACTACTCTCCATATGCCACATGCACGACGCAACTGATTATATCAGATACATCTATGCTGATACACGGATCAGATCAACGCTTACAATAAATTATTAATTGCAACATGACCGTTTCATAAGCGTACTTTTAATGTTATCATGGCGAAAACTTATGGTTAAAATATTACTAACCATACTGTGAGTTTATTTTGTAAGTTGGCAGAAACCGCATGTTTTTCAGTGGAAACAATTAAAACCGTGAATGTGATTCAATTAATTGGATGAAGATGTGGATGAAAACTAGAACCAAACAACTAAACATGATAACATATATTTGGAATGACTATGATGACGAAACTAAAACCAAACGCAATAACACTTATTTAGGATGAAAATGAACACTTACTAAGGATGAAAATGAATGTCTATTCTAATAAACTATATTTCGGAAGGTTCTAAAACCTATCTAAATGACTACATTATTGCAAAAAATTGTCTAACTAAACTAAAGCCCTTCGCACACGGAGAGGATTGTGCTGTGTCACTCGCATTTCATGGGTACAGATGTACATTTATACAGGCTAGATATGTTTATTGCGCAGGCCGAATATCGTCGTTAAAGCGTGACTGCGTTTGAATATGAATATCACAAATAAAGATCGGCATGTATGATCACAGGTCACACACACAATTATTTCCCCCGGCTGAACATACAGACTGAAACACTACATGTACATTAATGAATAAACAGCTATTTTGAGGGTGAAAAACAAAACGACCTTGAGTTTCTTTTGGGAGATATGCTTATAGCACATATACTAGAAGTCAATGTATTCATGATCATAATCATATCACATGTATTATACATGGACTCGAACCAGTCGCTACTCACGTACAATATGTACATGCATTATTGTTTTATAGTGGTGTTTGCTATTTTATACCATTTGATAAGCAGTGAGCTATTCTCCATAATAATGTAGGTCCATGGCCGGTGCTCGCAGGCGTATTGCAACATTCAGCGCTACGGATGTTGTGGGTTTCCTCCTGCCCTAAACTAACAAGCCGTGATGTAAGTGAAATAATATTGAAAACGGATCTAAGCCCCAATACAAAAAAATATATAAATATAATAAATAGAAATAAAAAATCTCCATATAAGAATTATACCTAACAATAACACGCAACCTAACAATAACACGCAACCTAACAATAACACGCACATTCTAACCTCGAAGAAATGTAAAGTCGTAGTAGTGAAATTAGATAAGTACGTGTAAGTACCCGTCACGTTCAAGTACATGGAACTACAGTAAAAGGGCTTAAATACAGCATTTTAATCATTTATATTTTTTAGAAGCAATTCCTTCATATTCTCAATATTGTAATTTTTCAGACGATTCTCGCACTTATATGTCTTCAGTTCAAGAATTATTAGCAGTCGCTGGTGTTAAACGCATACAATGTCAGATGGTTGACCGATTTAATGGTGGAATGTGTAAAAGTGGATGTGTACTGAACCTACTTCCCGGGGTGTGTCTAACCAAGTGTTGCATTCAACCAACTACGTATTCCTTGTGTTCCCTTTATAGTTAACAATATTTACATATTCTATTGAATTATGTATACGAGTCGCTCCAATGTACAATAATAGCTAACTTCTTCCGTAAAACGGACGATACAATTCATGCAAAGTTGGTAAACCGACTTTCTGTTTAATTAGGACGAACCTCAAGTAACATTCCTCAAATGAAGTTGGAATGTATATTTCTGAATAATTTAGAATGTCAAAGGAAATGTACCTATACTAACTACCATAATGCTCGGTCCCTTTTAACCTGAAATATTCGATAGGTCACAACAACAAAACACTGGGTGTCCTGTAAGGTGTCCGGACTAGGACACATAATGTGGATGCTTAAAAATAAAATATGACAGCCGAGGTGAAAGTGTCCTGCCCCTAACAGGACACTGGAATAGGACACCTAACTTTTGTTTTGATGTGGGTGTGAACAGTTAGTCAAGTATCTTGCCTCTGTGGTGGAGCGGTGACGTACTTTGACCATACCCATAAAAAAAATTTACAAAATATTATGGTCAGCATAGAATTCTATAGAAATCTCGAATTAGTGGTCTGCAAAGAGCGGTAACTCTGCAACACATTTCAGTAATACAAACCGGAGTTTCTAGTATGCTCTGTTAGAAGAGAATGGGTGCATCCGGTCCCAAGGTAGAGCTATTCAAACACACTGCACATTGTTCTATTTTAAAACACAGATACATCTTCTTGTCCAAGGCAATGCATTTTCTCTTCTAAACTCATGTGGAGTATAACAATTAGGATACATACGTTAAAAATATTAGATCTGCCTAACAACAGATGACTACATGGATTAGGACTCGTGCACCGAGTTCATCTGCGAGAGTACGTACATGTAAGGTATGGATTGGTCAACTGTTCATCCAAGAGTCACCTGACTACCTACAGATTCAATACTAGTATCAGTAATCGTCTTTCACAATGAATCGCAAAACGATAGCTAGTTATAGGCTGATGCAAATGTTTTCAACAGTGTTTATGCGCTCCAATTCCGGCTATGAAAGACACAATGATGGATTTGTTGATGTTTCATTTCCAGCCTCATTTCAACATTATAATATACAACTGAATCTTACAATATTTTGCTTTATGTTATTTAGCGAATATTGACAATGTTGATGGAATTTGAGAATAATGAGACCAGTTTCCTGAAATATTATGTATAGCGTCTAGTAATTTAAACTTATAGTTTCTTAATGAGTTAGTGTTTTTCATTATGTAAAGGCGTTTGTAAGCTAATTTATTTTGAGATTATACGAGTTTTCCCCAGTATGTAATTATTCTAACTTTAATTATGATACTTAATGGATATCGGCCTAGTTCCCCATTCACCATAAAGTTAGGAGTGGACTGTTTTATATTAAGTATAAATTTACAAACATTTTAAGTGGAGGCGTTCTATTATATCTGTATTTTAATACCCCCAAACTTCTGAACCATTTAATAAAATGGGTTGAACTAGTTGATCAAATAATTTCAGCTGGCAGTCTAAGTATAAGGGTATATAAAAGAATCGAATTTTGCGTAATACAGCGTACATTGCTCTGGATGCCTGATCATATAATTTGTTTAATACCCTTACAAAATCGACCATTATTACTATCACAGGGGTATTTTTTTTAGCTAACATTAGTTTCATAATCAAATCGACGTTATGGCATACTGAATTGCCTGTTGCAACATGCTTAGCCAGCTGTCAGTAATGTTACTATCACAGTGGTATATTTAGCTAACATTAATTCCATAATCAAATATGAGATGAAACATAAAGGATATTTCTTTACAAATAGATTGAAACCAACCCCCAATTCTCGCAAATGTAGTCCGCAAACGCGTGTCCGAATTCCATCCGTAGGCGGTGGCTATAGACACTCACAGAAATACACTGATTACAACCAAATTTACTTCTAAATAACTCACCCTGATTTCCTAACGAGAAGTTGATGTTACTTTAACTGCACATGGATCCTGAAGGTTTCGACTTCTATGTAAATCCAACCATACTTTACGGATTTAACTATTAGAAATAAACATCATAATAGTACTACAACCGTAGCATAGTTTTTTTCTTTTCTAATGGACTGGTCCACTGTTCATCCAAGTGTCACGTGACTCCCTACAGATTTGTTCAATACTACTATCAGTAATCGTCTTTCACAATGAATCGCAAAGCGAGACCTAGCTATAAGCTGATGTAAACACACATACACTAGGACTGTCACGATGTGGGTTTATGCGTTTTTTTATGGGACAAGACAACCTCGAATTTGAATAAAACGTCGAAATGTCGATGTATATTAAATGTGTTACACTATCTAGCTAACAGTTAGACTAACTGATAGGACAGAACAGAACGGAACTTTATTTCACTGGTACCCATGACATTTTCTCGTATACTTAACGTGAACAGATCATATTGGCATAAATCAGACGTCGCTAACGGAGTCGTTTCATATTCTGATACAAATAACATTCCCAGACTACTGGTAATACTGTTGTTCTCCGAATTATTAAAAACTAGAAATATGTCCTTTGTTTCTTAACTAATTTCACATCCCTTCTAAATTGACGATCGCCACTGAATAGTGAGGCGACACTGACGTCACTTTTAACAACGCTTATGTGTGGAATTCCCTCCCGATGTCCTACAGTTCATTGTGTTCAAAAGGCGGTCCTCAAAAAAATAATAATACCGGTCCGTCTATTATTATATCGGAGATGCTGATGTTTCGACAGAAACGGAAAGTAAAACAGGAAAGACCTCATGTGCATTTACGGTTTGGAACTCGAAGCCATCAGATTTCAAACCAAATCAAACCTTCTCTCAACCATCCTACCGTTAGTGTATACCTACATATTGATAAGCAATGGTTTCGTTTCATAGATCGAACGTGTCTTTGTGAAATTCAATTACCAACAAAAATTACAGCGAACTATTTAATCGTAAAATTATACCTTGAGAAGATAATCATGGCATTTAAGTAGTTTCATGATGTACACACACATAGCATTTGCGTTAAAGGCTCATCTGTCATATATGGGAGTCAAATACTAGTGTGTACCATAGGGGTAATATTAGGCAATTTATCAGCGGGGAGATCCCTATACCGCTCCAGGCATGTATAGTGTGGCAGTGTGATATTTGCTACAATATTCTTAATAATGTCTTTCAAATTAGACCGTCTGAATCAAGTTTAGTGTTATATAAAATATTGGCGGGCCAGCCATCATTAGCCACTAGCTTGGCCCCAGCTCAGTTAAGCAAATAATTATCAAATTCACTGTATAAACATGTCAATGGGATTATCTCTATAACTAGCACGACGTATTCAATTGTAATTCGCTATGAATTATTTTAATTTTGCAATGACAGACTTGTAGTCTGCAGTAGCTTTGCTTACCAAGTATGTTTGAATGTTTGTTAATATCCATAGTAGCGTTGTATGGGTATATAAAGTGATGTTTTAACATGTGACATAGTCGTGGAAAGATAAATTTAGAATCAGTAGTGGAATAGAGGTGTCCTACTGTATGGCAAGATGTGACAGAAAATGAGATTCAGTTGTAAAATATAATGTTGGAATGGAGCTGCAAATAAAACACCAACAAATCCATCATGGAGTCTTCCATCGCCGGATTTGGATAACTATTGAAAAAAAACCTGTTACAATAGCACGCTCTGTAATATTGCCCATGCATACATTGCTTCGACAGACAGCAATTATATACATTGTCGTAATAAGCTTATCTGCGTCTATAGATTGTGATGTTTCCTTGGTTTGCTTTAGTTCGGATTCCCAGCTCCCGCCATTTCAGTTTTGACTAGCATTGCCTCGGGCTCGGGTAGATTAACCTACTTTCTGGATCCGTCCGCTGACTCTTACTCTCCGTGTATAGTATGGTATCTATGTAGTTTGTGTGTTACTAAAGAAGTCATATTGAGTTTCATTTCATATTAGTCACAATCTCTAACTGTGACATATGCATGGTAACAAAAAGTGTAAAATAGTTGTTGTGTTGTATGTTGTGTTGTATGTTGTAATATGCCTAGTATGTCTGAGCCCGAGTTACCTGACAGCCTTGATGGATACAATGAGTTTTAACTCGCAACACGATATTATCACGAGTGTTATCAGTGATATTACTGCATATATAATCTTCTACTGGCCTAACTGTACTGGTCACAAATACAATAGTACACACACACACACGCACACACACACACACACACACGCACTTATTATACCTACCGTCAATACTGTTAGATGCATGAACGCGTATTAAATTGTTCTTAGAGTCTAGTTCCAATAAACTGACAATCGTTCCGTCATCGTAAATATTTACATGATTTCCTGAATATATCCTTTAATGTCGACATAAATATATGTCTCATTTTACTTGGAATATAACCAAGCACACCCCCGTTTCGCACCAGTTTGGTGGGTGTGTTACTTGATTCATAATCTTTAGAACGCGGACACTTGAATTGGCTATAAGAATATCAATCTAATGACCATAAACACAGGAATACCCTGTTATTAGTTGTTGGAACAATAGTTTATCACCCAATACAGCAATATCGCTTTCAGATAACTAGTATAGCGCTATCTACAGCAGTAGATATCAGTTGACCCAATCTTAGCGGTTTATATGATTGTTCTACCATTGTGATGTCATCGCTGTAGATATCGCTTGACCCGATTACTGTAAATCAGGAAATTAATGCGTCACTAATTTAATGCGACCCCAAGCTTTTAGACATAAATGCGACAACAATTAAATGCGATCGACCAGGCCTCTATTCATGTTTTTTCCCGGACCTACCTTTCATTATTTTCCATAATGCGTAGGAATTAAATGCGGCCATAAACCAATCGCATTTTTCGCATTAATATCCTGGTCGCATTAATTTCCTGATTTACAGTATTTGAAACCATTTAACGGGTCCTTCTCATTTTACTGCAATAGAATCATCTGGCTTGACACTTTCCAAAGGACAGTGAAAATAGGAGGGGCACATTGCAACTCCAGCTGACGACATATTGACAGCTGCATAATGTGGTAACAAAATAGTGAAATACCCGAATAGCTCCATCTTGTGTCTATTTCATTTTGCATCATCCATTCCCTGGGCCATGCTATGCACAGTGGCAAGACTGTCCCTTCCCTGACGACTTTAAAATGGAAGATGATTCAGCTGGTTTAGTGCAGCATGTTTGTACCTTTTTTTTTCCTGTGGGGTAAACTGTACATCATCTAATAAAACGTATTCTAATCAAATTTACCTACTTATCCATTTGATATCTTTGCATGTCCATTCCAGAATGTAGAACACTACGATATAACACCCTGTCACAGTCACCACACCTACAAATAATTCAACAGTCTGCATGCAAATCTCATAAACCCATCAGAATATCCTGTCTGTCCATCTTCAACAGCTAACCCATCAATATAATATTGTCTGTTTCGTCGTCAATGTAAAAACCTTGCATTTCGTATAGTAAGGTAAATGGCAGTGGGTGCCAGTGTCAATACAGCAGGAATGATCTGGTTTTCAATCTGTGTCCCAGTCATCATCCTCGGAGCCGCTGTCGCCATCACCGTCACCACTGTCACTGTCTTCTATCACCTTGCGCCGCATCTCCACAGCGCGGTCCATCAGAGCTTGAACATCAAACCCGCCGGCAGGTACGATCTTCTTCTTCTGTTTCTCTCGTCGTTCTTCCACCCGCCGCAACTTCTTATACCCTGGAACACACACGAGATAAACACAATGTAGCTACTACAACTTAAACACAAACAAAGCAAAACAGTTGCCTAGTATACCTTCAGGGATCATATACACTAGACAAAAAAAAACTTCAATCCAAAGGCCTTATGACCAGAACATAAAGCCAATAGGTACTACTGATAGTAACAAATTAGGAAGTTGTTGCTTATTAAAATCTAGACAGAATTCATGTTTGGAATTATCATTATAGCGTCTCTTGAAAAATTGCACGTTCTTGGAATCACATTTAGGTTTTGTTAATTTCAGATTTACATTTCTCACAATCGCGCAAACAAAAGTATTCTTAAATTCCAATAAAACCACACATAGACCCCCTTCAATACTTACAGTCTCCTAATCTTATTTCTGCCAGCAGATCGTTGCGTTCTTGTTCAACCGGGGGTTTCTGTGGATCTGTATTCGACATGTTGGTGACAGTGCTTCCAGTCGACGACATTGAGGTCACGTCCTGTTGATCGTTCTTCAGGGCTCCATTCAGCAGGGGTGGCAATGGTGGGGGAGGTGGAGGCACCTGGGAGTTCCCAAGAATTGGAGGCGGAGGGGGTGGGGGCGACGGTGTCTGGGAGTATTCCAGTGGGGGTGGGGGTGAAGGAGGCGGTGGCATCACGTCGTGGCTTGGGTCTGCCGACTGATGATAGGGTGGAGACTGGGGAGGGGTCGGGGGATCTAGCCGCTCCGGTGTGGCTCTGTGGGGACTCGATGTAGCCGAGGATGTTAACGAGGGCTGTCTAGCTGGCGAGTTCCGTTGAGAGCCGCGACCCTTCCCGGGAGAGCCTACCAAGTGATTATACTCCATGTGCCGCTGCGTGGGTGGGGTCGTGTGTTGGCTGGTTGCTGGATCCTCCAGAGGTGGGGGTGGGGGCGGGGGTGGTAGGCTGTCCCGACCGGTGGGGCTCTGCATGGGTGGGGGCGGCGCAGGAGGCGGTTGTGTCGGCCGCGTCTGCGGACTCCCCAAGTTATTGTTGGGTAATCTACCTGCCTGCACGTGCTGGGGGGACATCTGATACTGTTGGTATGGGAATTGGTTCTGAGGCATACCAGAATTCTGTATGTGAGTGACGCCCTGGTTGTCGAGGTGACCGGTCTGAACAGGACCGTTCATTACTTGATTGGAAGTATGGTTGGTCGGCCTGTGGTCTTGGTATTGGCCGGGTGCGACCGACTCTTGATGGTGATCCATGGGGAGAGAGCCGGGTCGATTCTGTGGGGACTTATGTGCCTGCTGCTGCTGATGCTGCTGATGCTGCTGATGCTGCTGGTACTGCTGTTGCTGGTACTGCTGCATCTTGTGCTGCGCATCCTTCTGCTGCTCTGTCACACGTTTGGCGACGTCCACTGTAGGGTTGCTTTGCAACTCCACGCCATCTTTCATGCCTATATATTTTTCGTTTCTACTTTTTGGTTGTCGTGGGGCATTTTTCACCGGCTGTTTTGGCCTCTGGAATGTCATAACATTCATTTGATAATTTCATGAGACAATAACAATTGACAAGACAACTGCAGATGTGAATTTGGGAGTTTGATACAAGGCAATTTACTATGTAGTATTTCCACAAGATTGTAGTGTGAACTGTTAACCCTCTCCCTGTTGGAGGCAACCAGAGATGCCCTAAAGAGCTGTACCTGTGCCTAATCCAGCAAGGAGAGGGTTAAAAGAAGAACCCACAAGAAATGTATACAGTACCATGGCAGTATTTCCACGAGTAGAGCATTATTAATTATACAATCACATTCCTTCCTTTGCCTTCAAGAAGTAGAGCCAATGTAGCCATCTAACAAACCAGCGAATGTGAATCATCGACACAATACCTTTTTCTTTTCTTTCTTTTTGCCCTGTAGTTCCAACTTCTTTTCTTCCATTTCTTTTTCCATTTCTCTCACCCAGAGTTCCACGAAGTATGTGGAGTCTGTATAGAACTTCATACAATCTTTTCCATCCTCTCTGCAACAACACACTAACAAGTTATACAGAGAAGCAGTCAACACACTGGGCTGATCATCAACATGACTCACATGTTTACAGAGTTTGATTGATCCGAGACCGCTATCTGTTCTCAGAGTTTTGCATATTTCTCGTTAACATTTCATCATAAGTTTACAGTATACCCAGATCCGTCACATACAAACTAAATCTCAAACATATTTATCATCTTATAATTGATTTGATTGAATTAGTGCTTTATGTGGCAGCAGGAATATTTCACCTATACACGATGACTTATCATCTAATAATACTTATTGACAACCGATTACAACTAACTAAAGAACAGATAACAAACTGACATATGGACAAATAACAATTAACATAAGAACAGATAACAACTGATATAAGAACAGATAACTGAAATAAGAACAGATAACTAAAATAAGAACAGATAACTGAAATAAGAACAGATAACTGAAATAAGAACAGATAACTGAAATAAGAACAGATAACAGATAACTGAAATAAGAACAGATAACTGTTGGGTTTTTTCTGGGTTTTTTTTTAATTGGGGTTTAGAGTCGCTTTCAAGATTCTTTCACTTATATCACGACTTGGGCAGTTTAGGGCAGGAGGAAACCCGCAACATCCGTAGCGCTGAATGTTGCAGTAAACATGCGAGCATCGGCTGGTACT
>JAUTBT010068258.1:0-13974 GCA_032361225.1 Lepetodrilus schrolli
ACTCTACAGACAGCGCATCCTATCAATATCGCGTCAGAAAGGTAACTTTCGCGAACATTGATGCCAGGCTCCCGGGGAGAGATTTGAACCTGGAACCTCTACCACCCGCCCCGTGCACGTATGAACGGTTTGAAAATAATTTAATTACAGAAAATAATGAAAGGTACATCCGGAAAAACCCCATGAATAGAGGCCTTAATAGAGGCCTTAATTTCCTGATTTACAGTAATTTTTATTTACTGTATTTGTATTTACTTAATTACTGTTCACCTCAGTTTTACTTCGCAATCATCCAAACTATATGGTAAAAATTCTAATTTGAACAAAGTCAAGATGACTGCCAAACCAAAATTATGCCAAAAAGTAAGTATCTTACAGAATGTCTCTCGACATTTATGATTTGTTAGTATATACCAGTATGCTGGCTTAATATAATTTTAAAAATCTGAAAATGTATATGATCATAATAGTGGATTATGTAAATGATTTTTTAACTTCAACATGGGACAATATCAATATTTGTATACATTTATAAAAGGAAGAGGTAGATTTGGATATCAGGGTATAAGAACCATATAATGCAATTACAGCATACAACACGGTTTATGTGACTGCCATATCCCTATATATTCATATATCTAACACACTGTGATAGGCTATGTATGGTATTCATGGTTTACATACATGTCACGTGCTCTGGACACAGGCATGTTGGAGGTCGCCACTTCGCTCATGCTACTTCCACAACCCATGGTCTCTTTATGCGGTGGTCACTTTATGCTGTGGTCAATTGTATTAATGTTAGCCACTGTGAAACTGCACGTAGATTGGCGAAGGAACCAACATGTCACATGTAACAGACACAGAGAACCACGGAGGTGCATTACTTCCTGGTAGAGCGGCGTCCCTAGCAACAAGTGTTGACAACTCGGACTGGCTGTCGTATTAATACTAAGAGTGATTAGCTATTCCCCCAGTCAGGTGTATCCCTAGTGCCCTTCTTTACAGGCTATCTTCACTGATATTACTGATGTGTGAATACCTGTGTGTGTATGTGTGTGTTCGTGCGTGCGTGCGTATAGCCTTCTTTAAAGGCTATCTTCACTGATATTACTGATAAGTGTGAATACCTGTGTGTGTGTGTGTGTGTGTGTCTGTGTGGTTTGTGTGTGTGTGTGTACGTATATGTGTATGTGTGTGCGTGTGTGTGCGTACGTATATGTGTGTGCGTGTGTGTGCACGTATATGTGTATGTGTGTGTACGTATGTGTGTATGTGTGTTTACGTATGTGTATGTATGTGTGTACGTATGTGTCTGTGCGTGTACGTATATGTGTATGTGTGTGTGTTTTAGAGAGAGAGAGTAAGAGAGAGAGAAAGAGAGAGAGAGAGAGAGAGAGAGAGAGAGAGAGAGAACTTATGAACATGAGGTTAAAATCAGAACAATGTATATGTTTCCGGCTTTGTGACACAGGCGACTTTAAGCCTCTGAATTTCTTAAATATTACAGGATACTGAATTTGACATTATGAAGGAATACCGATACGTCCTGACTTGTCCCAACATATACACACGTTGAAAAGAATAGTACAGAACCTTGTGGTACACCCGTATTAAATATCTCAGTCTAGGACAGCAAATGCTTTTCTTGTTGGCGGTTCTGTCTGTAGGTAGGCTACTAAATCAGTGTAACATTTGACTACTTTGTGTATTAAACCTCTATGCCATACTCTGTCACTATCCTTGAATACCATGCAATTTACTTCTCACGTTTCGATGGCGTTGCAAATATTGTCCAGTATTTCTAGTAGCGAATGGTGCATCCTCTACCTCTCATGGTATTTCAAGACCCTCGGCCTCGCGTACCAATGTATCACAGGCTCAGCTCCAGGATATCTCTGCGACCTTCTTCAGCTCTACTCACCAACAAGATCACTTCGCTCAGCTTCACAAGTCCTCTTGAACATCCCTACTGTGAAGTCCTGCCGCTATGGACAGAGATCATTTTCTTACACCGCTGCCGTGGAATGGAACAAGCTTCCCACAGAACTTCGATCCTGTCCAGACTACCCTTCTTTCAAATCCCTTCTGAAGACTCATCTCTTCCGCCAAGCCTATCCCTAGTGATTGTCTTTGTCTGCGCTTCGAGCATGTGTTTTTCCACATGGAGTCCAGCGCATTAGAAATGCACTATTATTTATTAAACGAAGGACTGAAATTCTACGAGCTGTTGGTTGAGGATGAGCCTGGTGATGACTAGTTGTAAAGCGGTCAGATCATCTTTGTAAATAATTAAAAATAATATATTATGTTTTCTACATATTAGACCTACTAACAAGGGGAAATATGATTACAAGATCTATAATGAAATCACGCAGTACCGCCATTAACAACAGAGCTCTGTTCTAACTATTTGCGGACCAGTCAGGCGCGGATAGCTGACTATACGCAGACACGCAGACGCATCTACAATAATTTCCTAGCTAACTTTATTTTTTAAACAAAACCTAAACATAGTACAGTTACGGAGAATCCACTTTTAAATACCCCTAGCTTCGCGCCTGCCAGTATGTTTTCCCGCGGACCGCTATTTTATTGTCAACACATAGCATTATGGGACATTAGGAAAGAATTCGAACATAAAGCTAAAATCAGTGTCACATCACGATTCAGAGAATACCTGTAATTAATTATATTTTTCTGGATTTAATAGCAAAAACTTTTGGAAAAAAAAGCATAGTTGTCACGGAAAGATAGTTGTCACAGAATACTAGTACTAGTATGAAATAACGTCGTTAGTAATATTTGACCTATGCAAAGATGATCTTGCCACTTTAAACCCAAATCCATTATAAATCTGTTTCATTATTCAGTTGACAAAATGTTGGTAGCATTGTAGAGCCTTACAGTACGTTCTCGCAGACATAAACTTATTTTATAGACGACATAATAGTTGCATGCTGTTTATAGTTGTTTGCTTATTGAAAGGTCGTAAAATTGCCAAACATCTCGTGTCAAGTCTTTATCTATCTTCACACATGGACGGTCATTGTGATGATAAAAGTTAAACACACTATGAAATACAATCAACAATTTATTGAAGAAGAAATAGAAAGTAGAAATTGGAACATGATGTCACCATAAACATTGTATGAGGTTTGAAGATAAATAGATATTTCCTTCAGATTGAAGATTCATAATACTGGCCATCTTCAATGCATGTTTGGATGTCATAGATATTTTCGTTATGAAGATTTATATGTATGCAATACACTGTAGACACACATTATTTGCCACATGTAGTAGTTGCATTTAATATATGTACAACATATACTAAGTATTAAGAATGAGCCGGTACTAAAGACGTCAAATGTTTCTCCACACAATGGAGCATGTATCAAAACGAGGGATTGTGGGCAAAACTCATCACGGTTCTTGAGGTGTCCACTTCGTATTTTAAACAGAATAGCCACCAGCTGAAACACAGGAATTAGGAACAGGTATAGCTGTACATCTCTAACAATTGCATGCCGCAGTCATCACATGCATTTATAGGATTTCATAACAGTAAATATTGAGTCCTAGTACTGTCAACCAATATTAGAAATTTTAGAACAATGTTTATTCATAAGTTCCAATAATTCTATGTGCTGGTTGTTATATAACTTTGCATTAAAGTTTATTGTTATGACTGTTTATTAAGAAATTATTAAATAGGTTACATTAATACAGGCATATGACAAGGATATATTTAATGCTTGTTGTTATATAGCCTGCTGTTAGTGAATAGGTCACATACTGATAATAACGATGCTGTGTGACACATTGAAATTGATATTTACAACCATGCGACACGGGTGTGACACCTGTGTGACACATTGAAGGTGTCACATACAACCATGTGATGAGAAAGACGTATCACTGTCTTCCAGAAGTAAACCAATTCTTTCTGTGGTCGACCATTGCCTGAGAAGGAATTAAAGCTCGAGGTACAGATGCTCTATTGTGTGATGCGACTCGCCCATTGATGCCATGAACACTGCACTAGTTACATAAAGCAGTTCTAGTTGGCTTAATAAATTAACAGTTCATCGTGGAATGGGGGAATGAAGGGTTACGTAATGAAACCATCAATAACATGTCGCCCGTGTAGTTGGAACGTCGAAGACATGGAAAGACATCCCTACGGCCTCGTGGTAACCCTCACAACGTACCGTTTCACACATTTCTGTGGGTGTGTTTCTGCGATGCACTTCATTCCTGCTATGTTGAAGAAGAGTCTACCAACGGTGACTGAGGCGGAGTCTCCTCCCTTCTTCAAACAGTTGTAAAATTTCCTGTCACAGCTACAGAGACACCTTTTAATAGTAAATACAGGCGTATATTGAATTCCATATGTTTAGACTTGCAATGCCAGGATACAAGATATATATAGGTATAGTATATATATAGGTATAGTATATGTATAGGTATAGTATATGTATAGTATATGTATATGTATATGTATAGTATATGTATAGTATATGTATAGTATATGTATATGTATAGGTATAGTATATGTATAGGTATAGTATATGTATAGGTATAGGCAGTCCATTTATACAGCGCTGTATCCATGCATTAACAGCATACTCTGTCTTTAAAGGTGATTTGTGAAAGGCAGTTTTAAACAGACGCGTCTTAGTCTGGATTTGAACATTGAGAGGTTTGATGAAGAGATGTTAGAGGAAGGTGATTTCAGTCAGAGGCTGGTGCTGAGGAGAAAGAGTGGTGTACAAAAATACTAATGTTTCTCGGGGTGTACCCGATTCTTTGAGTCCGATCGAATACGAGACAAGATTTTCATAACAGCTTAAATAATGACAACAGTGGACTACATATTTCTATACTACATATACATAAAGGTGAACCTCGTATATATGCTGAAGTTAAACAGCCCGAACTTGGAGGTGAATGGTCTCATGGAGACTTTGCAGTGGTCGTGCTCGCGGCAGCAGGCGTCCGTGAACCTGTGTTTACCCAGGTCGGTGTAGTTGTCCGCTATGTCGTCAACGCCGCACCACTTGGTCCCTGAGAAGTACAGACGCGCGGACCGTCAGGAGGGGCCTGACAGACAGGTTGCAATAAACGTAGGAGAAGCTCCTGACACTGACAATCCGAGGATAAAATCATCACCACATTCGTCTAACCATATCATAGGATCACATCACCACATTCGTCTAACCATAGTATCATAGCATCACATCATCATATTAGTCTAACCATAGTATCATAGCATCACATCACCAAATTAGTCTAACCATAGTATCATAGCATCACATCACCACATTAGTCTAACCATATTATCATAGCATCACATCAACACATTCGTCTAACCATATTATCATAGCATCACATCACCACATTCGTCTAACCATAGTAGCATAGCATCACATCATCATATTAGTCTAACCATAGTATCATAGCATCACATCACCACATTAGTCTAACCATAGTATCATAGCATTACATCACCACATTCGTCTAACCATAGTATCATAGCATCGCATCACCACATTCGTCTAACCATAGTATCATTGATTAATCACTCTTACCAGAATATATTTCACTTACCAGGCCAGATTATATTTATGGTACTTCTTTCATTGCGAGGCTTGCCGCCAAATCTCCAGTCAAGGTAACTGCATTTTTTGGTTCGATCATCCATTTCTTGCTGGCTGATGACTGTCTGATTTTCCCCCGGATGTTCGCTCGTGGTTTGCCTGGTTGCAGTAGTAATTATATTAATCCCGCTATCATATCCTCTCTAACGGCACACTTCCAAGCCTTTTTTTCGACAGCTATAGCTAGGCCTGTACACCTACTACTAGATGTAGATGCGTTATGTTGTCAACAAGATTTGTAAGTAAAGTAGGCCTACAGAAATGACATCTGTCTTTTTCCTTAGGAAGAGATGCCTCGGTGGCCTCTGAATCTACAGCACTGCGCTACTCGTATAACGCTATGTCCATCTGTTATATTCATACCAAGACAGTTCTTTCTGTCAACTGTCATGTTGGTTTAGAACTTTAGACAGATACTGTAAACTGATACTGTTAATGGCAGAGGAATTTTTACCTGAAAATATATGCACGCGATCTGCTTTCTTAAAGTAGTTGCTCATTCCTCAATATCTATCAACGCTTTTTATTTAATTGAAAGATGACGGTAGAGCTGTACATGAGCTACTAATTACTATCAGATCAGTAATGACCTCGTTCACAAGTTGAACTCGTTCCAGGTGTTTCCCCATTGCATTCAATGTTAAGTTTTTAGATAGGTCTAGTGCAGTGGAGAGGAAATACTTTAGATTAACGGTGAGAATATTCCTCTACAATGGAACAATACACCTACTTACGGTTCCGTCGCCATCTTGGAAAATTTGCATATGCAGGTAAACAAAACCTTGGTAATAAATCTCGGCTGCATGAAGTGAAAAAATAGTTTTAAGTACGTTAATTCATGTTTTTGTCGTATGCTTTTGCATTTTATACCTGTATGAAGTCTCCAAGATTCACAATTAGTGTCTAATGACATGAAATATCTAAGACAAATTAATTATAATCGCCCAATAAGTGACGTGAATCGATATCACCATTATAGCTGTGCCTGGTTATTGCCTGTGGTTATGGACACACTCACTTTAATATTATCGATAATTGCAGGTAATTGAAAATAAACCACGTTTGAATAGAAGGCCAAATGTTAACTGTGAATTTTGTACTGTATAACGGTCTCCGATTTCGAACAAAAGTCAGTTGGGCACGTAGTGACAACAGCTACAAGCAATATTGACTATCAGTTTACTAAGGCCAATTTCTACGGCAAATAATTTAACCATCTATATATTAAAGTATATTTTTTCAATTCTAGATGCTTTCAACGTGATGTATTAAATGTATTGTTACAAGGTAATCTAAGCCCTCGGATTGCAGGCCATTAACTTCTCAATGAAATCACATTGAATCCAGACAGTGGCCATAGAGTGGACATTGAGTGGGCATAGACTGGACAGTACGAACCCTGATAACATGGTGCCAAAACCATTGACCTGGCTTTCACGATCATTAAACAACATTTGAAGATCTGATCAGTCTGAGATTTTACTCAAATGGGACTCAATAGGAGAAATCTCAGCTGGGCAAAATCTCAACCTCGTTCGTTTCGAGAAATCGAGGCCAGATTTGATAATTATACAGTGTTCGAAATCTTAAATATGGTCATACACTCACCCCGAAAATACTGTACAATCCACAAAACCATCATCTGTCAACAAAACCTCCAGAAGTCGACTTTCATCCTCGGTTGTGTAATATGTGTAGTTGTACGACAAAACCCGTGGCAATATGTTCAATAACAGAACTGCGATACATAACCTAAATCGTGTCATGCTTTGAAGCTACAAGACAGCGTTCATTTGTGACTGCGGACAAGGTACAAACGTACAGACACACTGATGAACCACGGCCGAGTGTCGACCTAACATTCATTGTGACTAGCTATACACGTACACAAAATCTACTAAACTGAGAGGCACAATAAACTTTACACACACACACACACACACACACACACACACACACACACACACACACACACACACACACACACAAACATATATACATACATATATATATATATATATATATATTATTATTATTATTATTATTATTATTGATCTGGAACCGACATTAACATTCAAAGTCCAGCTTTACCACCTCGACCGATTTCCCAAATGGTGTTAATATTGATTGTTTTGGAACCCACGTGTATTCGAGAGACATTACACCTAATTCATAGTATAGATAGAGAATCTCACCCGTGTCTTGGGATATCAAATATATCAACACAGTTCGTGAAAGACGCCGTCCTGTGCTCGCTTCATTTCGAAAGGTCTGCTTTCGATGAGGACACAGAACGAAATATTAGGATACGAAAATCCAAGGGCTAAAATAATGAAATCTGCAGTTTCAACAGTGTTTCAATAAAGGACCTTCGTTTCCGATGATACGCCTACAGATTCGCGGGGCATTTGCGAAACGTCGTGTTTCAGAGGTGAGTACATTCATTGTTTTTTCCTAGTTCCGAATAGTTTATAGTTCACCAGCTGTTCACCGGGTCAACACGTTAATATGTTGTTAGATTGTTTCCTATCTCCGCAATATACTTTGAATGATGATAAAGCTACTTAATAGTATGCATGGAATGCCATTTTTATTTATTATTTCAAATATTAGAATAGTCTTTCAACGACATTCAAACTCAGTGTAATCTTTCGTTAACTCCTCACTTTATATCACTATTTGACTTGGCTGGCATCAGTAAAGGTGTTAAGTAGCCTAATATTATTATTTGTTCTGCATATAATAAATACATCAGGGTCTTTTCATAATTCCACCTAAAACACTGACGTCCGTTTTATGCGCGAATTCCCTGCCAATGTCCCATAATCGCTTGTGTTGGCGTTCCGCAGAAGATGAAAATGCTGGTCAGTTTACTAAATTTATTTAGTACAAAGAACTGATGCAATAATTTAGAATAGGGCGATATAGCGTCAGAATCATTATTGTATTATTTTTCTTCATACTATTACATTCCGTCTATTCCCTGGACCCGGACTTGTGGTCTATTACGCGAACTCGGATCTATTTCCCGGCAATCTTATTGGCTCACGTGATTAGGGTTAGCTAGGGCTATTCGGGTTAGGAAACTATGGTATTCATATCTTGGGTCACGTGAGACAATCAGAATTCCTGGAATTGGGTCCGGGTCCGGTGAATAAATCACGTCCTGGTCCGTGCAATAGATATCGCATATTACATATGCACAATAATAATTAGTTAACATACTTAATTCACACTATATTTAAGGACATTTTAAACATTACTCAGCGATTTTCTAGTTAGCATAGAAGAAGCCATTAACTATGCCATACGAGGACATACAAGACGAAATACACTTTCATTAAATGCCTCTGGAATTGATGACAAATTTTCGTGTATGGAAATCATTCATAGGCCGATAATTTGTGAACACCTGCATGTTTCAATGCATGCCTGCATGTTTCAATGCATGCGTGACAAGAAAAGGGCGATTTATTATTATATAAAACGGAAATCAGGTGCACATAAAGGTAGGTTATTTCACTTGAGCTAGAATTACTAAAACATGTAAATTACCCGTGTAGCAGCAATCCGACAATGCAGGCAGGCGATACCAAAGTCTCTCCCGTGGTAAGCCTGTGCAAGCTCGTCCACAAACTTGAAACCTTCTTAATATTTGTACGATCGGGGTGCGGTTTCGTTTCCCATGTTTGATTACAACATTATTAAAGACTCACTTACATTCGGAGAAAAAAAAATCTATTACTCCAAAAACAAACATATTTTCCTATAGGGCCTACTATAAGTCAAAACCTGTAACCATGACTTACCAATCGAGACTGGCAGGTGAAGAGCAAATCCCCAGAGAAAGTAGAACATGTAATTTATGTAGCTTGCCTGCAGTCGGAGATGAATTCCATTACCTTTTCAAATGCGAATATTTTACTTATCATCTATCACTAGCAATCCCTGAAAAATATCGAAAATTCACAAACCTACTGACATTTAAACGTATCTTACTGACTAAGAAACCGAACGAACTAAAGCCAATAGCAAAATACTTTGGAACAATATTTGATGCCTTAAATAGACAAAAGTAAAATATACACTTCTACTTGAACAGTTAATAGTACGCATCTACAGATGCTTGTATAACGTACATCCACCTTATTTATTTATGTATGTATGCATATTTATGTAGTTACACGTGACCATGTTATTTTGAAATGATATGCATTATTATTATGTATATTCTCTTGTTCCACCGTGGGTGGTGGAGAATAAAGATTGACTTGACTTGACTTGTTGTAATTACGTGAATCTGATCTAGAAGTAAACACTCAGGGGTCCAGTGATAGAATAGTAAAAAAACTTAAAAAACATTTTATTTATATTTTTTTTATATATTATTAACAATAATAGTAAATAGACATGCTATGTCAATCTCGCTTAGATAATAGACTTATAGCATCTCTCCTTTATATTATTATTATTATTATTATTATTATTATTATTATTATTACTTATTATTACTTATTTATTTATTTACATTTTAAATAAATAACTTTATTATTACATCTATATAGATATCATATAATAATTTTGTTACTATTCTGTCATCGAACCCCTGTGAAAAAAACCCCCAAAAAACAACTAACCTTTGGTGCATCTGGGTGACCGCATACGATTTAGTACGCATTTCAAGTTAGCCGGACATGTTGTACAAGAACACTCGGAACACTTCTGAAATGAAATGTGGTTGAATCAATATTTAAACATTATATCTTTCTGTAATTCTGACCTTAAATCACGATTGCTGTCTGTTTAATAAACTCAAGATATCATCACTTCGTTGGTGTATATGAGAACACATTATTATTGGGAAAAGAAAATAGGCATAGGATTAGCCCATGTCTATGGGAAAATGTAACTTGTTGCCCAATATACTTGTGTAGACAAATCAAATGTATATAACTTCAGGTAAAATAGGTTTGACCATGAAATATGTCAACAAACCATGATTGTATGCCTTTAATAATTACTATACTGAATAATCAATGTCCATAAACCTCCAAACAGCGATTTTTCTTTAATATATCTTGTCATTATCTACCACTTAAATCACCGAATTCCACGTATTTCCACGTAGCATACGAAGGATTTTGACCATACACCCTCGGATACAGTATGTTCAGTTCCAGTGGTGTATGTGACAAGACAATGAACCTGTGTTTCAGAGGATGAATATTGACGAAAAATCGTGCCTTTCTCCTAGTGTAGACGGTAAAGAAACAAAATCCCCTGGACTCCAAGATGCTCTGGGAATCTTGATATTTGAGGCTACATTCCATTACTGAAGACCCTTCGTTCAAGCTGCACCACCGCGTCTGACGTCTAAAGTTGCACAAATCCGGTATGATGCCAACATAGGTCCCCTTCAAACCTAGCCGCTCCGCGATCAGCTGATGACCCCGGGGTCTGGGTGGCAAAACAAACAGCTGCGAGGTCGTCTCAGAATATTCCGTCGCCAGTAAGAGGATCTCGCACAATACCAATACGGTATGCGGACGGAGTGTCCACAATCTACTTTCGCTTTCGCTTACAGTTACAGTCATTCTCTTCGTTTAAACTTCGCCAGTTACTTCACGACCACTTGCAATGCGAACGTGTATATTGCACCGGTATTAAAAGAATAATGTTCAACACGGATGTTAATAATGCTATAGGTATTTGGAAAGTATGGAATGTAAATCGCGCGGTGACGTATGAAAAGACCGGCAAATATGATATGAGGTCTCTTGGGAAGAATTTGAGAGACAGAGAGACATAGTGATATATTCTCCATTTCCTCCAGATAAGTATCATTCTGATCTTCTCATTCGTATCTTCACTTAATGAATTAGTGATTTACGTCGCAGCGAGAGAATTTTTTGAATATTAATTATGAACCGAAAAGACGGTGGTATAGATATTGATCATCTTAAACATTATCAATCATTCCGATGTGGTATTTACTAGAATTGCAATACTTGAGAATGGATCTATCTATCTTTAAATCCATACAGGTTAGGGACCAGTTATCGCATCCACCCCGTTATAGCGCGTCCGCGTTTTCGTGGTTGATTTGGATTTCTGTATATGTTATATAAAGAACACATATCAATTATCAATCGAGGATAATCGGAACAAGAGTTGTATTTTTCTGTTTTAAAACCCCACCAGATAGCTGAACCACTTATATAACAGTTATAATGTCATATATCGGGGGATTACACCGTTTTATTGTTTTATACATGATACATAAACATGTCGCTGACTATAGGAAAAACGAACAGTGCGTTTGTATAATATGTGCATCACTTTAAAAATAATATCCATGCATGAATATATTAAAATTAATTACCAATTACCAATTTAAAATCAAATTTTATCACCAAAGAAGTACGCACTGCGTCCTATTTTATGGGAGCGATACAAAATGTCCATTTTCACCACGTTTTCGTCCGTCCCTCGCGCTATAACCGAGACTGTACAGATAACTTAGAATACTAGTACTATCACGATAAGACTATACGTAACACGAGCCATATGAAGTATATATAAAGAAGATAATGTTCGTATTAGAAACATATCTAGGAAAACGTTAATATTATAGGCGATAACTGTTCTATAGGTGTAGGCCACAGGGACTTGTAGAGCGGACCCAGTGCATCTGACTTGTCAAAACCAGTCAACATAAAGGTTTTTTAACAAACTTAATAAAAAAAATAATATACATATATATCCGTATGCTTGTTGGACTAGTAATGCATACATTTGCATTCCGTTATTAAAAGTAACCCAATTCTAAATGTCATCATTCCATACACCTCAATGTTTCCCATAATTGCATACAAGCAAATTTTGCAGCACGTTTTACATCCTTTGGATTTTAACATTTTAAGAACAGTATGAACATTTAACTTCATACACGGACTTGTTCGCGACAGAGACGAGCATGGAGAAAACTTGCATTTTAAGAACAGTATGAAAACCTTTTAAAATTACTAACCCGTAAAGCAAAGAAAACTTCACTTCATACACGGACGTGTTTGCGACACAGACGAGCATGGAGAAAACTTGCATTTGAAGAACAGTATGAAAAACGATTTATATTACGAAAACCCTAAAGCAAATAAAACTTCACTTCATACACGGACTTGTTCGCGACATAGACGAGCATGGAGAAAACTGGCATTTGAAGAACAGTATGAAAAACGATTTAAATTACGAAAACCCTAAAGCAAATAAAACTTCACTTCATATACAGACTTGTTCGCGACATAGACGAGCATGGAGAAAACTGACATTTGAAGAACAGTATGAAAAACGATTTAAATTACGAAAACCGTAAAGCAAAGAAAACTTCACTTCATACGGATGTGTTTGCGACACAGACGAGCATGGAGAAAACTGGCGCCATAAAATGAAAAATGAAACTGACTCAGTAACAAATATATATATATATATTAATACGCATTGTGTGCAATGCACTCATGGCCTCTATTTAGGACAGGCTTATACAGGCTTCTATTCAAGACAGGCTTATATATATTTCACGACACGCTGAGAACCGGCCTCTAATCAAGACTATGGATAATCTAAATGCTTAAGTTCTATTCAAGACAGGCTTCAAGAATTTACGGTATATACGAACTGGCTATGCCATGTCAAAGTAACAGGATTTCAAAATGTATTGTAAAATGATATGGATCTCGACTTCTTGCTAAAGAGTATCGAGCTGATAAGATAGTAAGATTTACAAAGCCGCAAATGATTAATTTGATAAATACATGTGATGATTACATGCGTAGAATATTGTATTTATGTGAAGCACAATATGTTTACATATTTGTGAAAACAAGTTCGTGAACAAGTCTTTATGTTTTAGGACTTCATTAGGAAACATTCCAAAATGGCCGCCAAATACATGATAACCAAGAATTCAATATATTGAATCAACCATTTTCAGACATGTAAACTCATGAGCAAAAGAAAGTGCTAGTATATGTTTTTTTAATTCTATTGTTCACAAGCATATTCATGATTAATAGAGCTTAAATATGTCAAAAATGAATGTCCACATACAGAGAATGAAAATCGTATCACTCGGGAACCATGATGGGACTGTGCAGCAAAGCGGTAGCCCACGTGACCGGGAACCAGGATTGGAAATACGATATTCACGACGTCTACCATACTTGCTGAGCCCACCAAAACTTTGTCGCCCACTCTTACGAATTCGTACTAGCAACCATTCTCTACCAGTTGAAACAGGAAGATGGAATAATAT
>JAUTBT010068269.1:0-13974 GCA_032361225.1 Lepetodrilus schrolli
AGCCGATGCTCGCAGGTTTACTGCAACATTCAGCGCTACAGATGTTGCGGGTTTCCTCCTTCCCTAAACTGACAAGTTGTGACATAAGTGAAAGAATCTTGAAAGCGACTTAAAACCCCAAACAAAACAACAACAAAATATAATCTGAACATTGAGACACAGCTGTTGAAGTGACGCTCTGTGTATTGTACGTCCGCAGGAAAAAGGCAACTGTCCTCTCCACATAGCAGCGCAGGCCAATCAGGCCTCCCAGGTCGACCTCCTGGTGGTGTATGGCGCTGACCCAGGTGCCCTTGACCTTGGTGGCAAGACTCCCATGGATTACGCACGGTAATGTAACGTGATTATCACATGGTCATATCTTGTTCTTATCTCACCTCATGTCTAAGCAGATCATTTAGAGATTGCTGCAATAACGACCCACTCCCTCTGGACAGTAGCTCAGATGTTTTCTTCTATTAAAATGTTTTCGTGGCATATAATATTGGTGAAATATTCCTGCAGCAATCTAAAGCATTATATCAATCAATCAATAACATGTTTACAAACCATGTATGTAAATGATATTGTAAAAACATGTAGACGAAAAGGGAGGTAACTGTTACAAACAAACATTGTCTATCAGAAGTAGCTACTGAGAGTAGAACCTCGGTCCTCTACTGTGGTCTGAGACACTAAACAGTCTGCTATCCTGTGCCTGTATGTGTTCTAATGTTGTGTGAATTATTGTTTTTCAGGGTTGAAGGTCATAATGACCTTGCTGACCGTCTAGTCGAGATTCAGTATGAACTGACCGATAGATTAGCATTTTATGTCTGTGGAAACAAGCCAGGTGAGTGCTTGAAACTATTATCTTCTTTTAATCATTTCCAACCACAGAAATGTGAATTGTGTATATATATCTTTTTCAATAGACAATATTATTATTTAATATTAATGTCAGAGAAAATGTTATTGTAGTGGATGTGAAATTGTTGTTACTGTCAGTTATCATGTTTGATATCTTTTCCTCTGCAGATCATCGATCAAATCATCATTTTATCATCCCAGAGATGGGAGATACGTAAGTATATTGACATTTATGTGTTCATACCTTGATGTACTGTTATCATTATTTCATTGTTGTTTTGTCACTTATAATTGTATTCTTAAGACTCAGATAAAGCAGCTTTAATGCATTTTATTTATTGTTTTACAAAGTGACAAAAGTTAACTCTAAATGTTTCTGAATTTCAGGAGTTCAGATTTATCAGAACTTGCAAAACAAGCAAAAAAGAAATTACAAGCTGTAAGTAGAATTCGATTTGCTGGCAGAAGTTTAAACATATTTCTTTTATCATTGGTTCTTTACCCTGGTGGTCAAACTTGTGTTTTACTTTCACAATTTAAAGCATGGATGTTTAAGTATTGTCATATTATCTCACATGTGGGGTTAGCACAATGGTAGAACGTTGGACTTCAAAGCCAAATGCCACAGGTTTAAATCATGTACCAGCTGTCCTGCAATAATGTTTGTGAAAGTTCCTTTCCGATGTGATCACGATGGGATGCGCTGTCAGTACTGTGGCAGTGCAGTTATCATCCTTGGTCTGTCAGTACCTGCCATTGCTCTCAGGTTTATTACAACATTAAGCACTACGGATGTTGTGGATTTCCCCCTTCCTTAAAACTGACAAGCTGTGATATATAAGTGAAAGGATGTTGAAAGCAGCTCTAAAGCCCAATTAAACATTTTAAAAAAAATATTTTTTTACCATTCAAATCCACATATATGTTGAATTATTGCCATGTTATTTCACATGCCATTCAACATGCCAGCTGTTGACTGTGGATTGTGCTCTCTCCACAGCTCCCAAACCACTTATTTGAAGAATTGGCAATGGATGTATACGATGAAGTTGATAGACGAGAAAACGATGCAAGTAAGTGACACACTTGGTGTAATAATAATTTGTGAACATCTCAGGAATGCATGGTTTCATGTTTCTGTATTTATTGACAATATCTAAATTGAATCCCAATGTTGTGAGCTTTGTAATTTCCTTTTAGTCCCTTTGATTTGATTTCCTTTGCTAATGAGTAATGTGAGAAACTGACAACAAAGTTTGTGTTTCAGTATGGTTGGCGACCCATGACAACACAACACTGCTCAGTGATAGACAGACCGTGCCCTTTCTACCTGTGAACCCTGACCTTTCTACAACACGCAATCAGGTATTTATAGCACAAGCCTGATATTGTTTGCTAATACTCAGCAAATTGATAGTAGAAACTTTGTATAGACCTGAATCTATTGAAATATTGTATAAATCATTAGAGACCAAACAAATACTGTAAATCAGGAAATTAATGCGTCACTAATTTAATGTGAATTAAATGCGACTATAAGCCAATCACATTTTTCGCATTAATATCATGCTCGCATTAATTTCCTGATTTACAGTATGATATTGTATGAGTAAATACATTGACATTCATAGACTAAATTCATTATTTTCAGGGAAGACAGAAATTAGCGCGATTCAATGCCCGGGAATTCGCTACTTTGATTATTGATATTCTCAATGACGCCCGAAGAAGACAAACAGGAATTGCCTCCCCTGTTCATACACCTAAAGAACCAGGTAGGATTAGATCACTTTTGTCTCGTAGAGCATGCTGTGGGTAAAGTCATGTTCTATCCTGTGATTGAACATCCCCATGATGCACTGTCTGCAGACAATTGTGGTACAGACTGCAGTTGTTATCTCTAGTTCATCAGTACCAGCAGTGATCACAGGTTTACTGCAGCAGTAAGGGCTACAGGTGTTTCAGTTTTCCTCATAAAATTGACAGGATATGATATGATTGAAATAATTTTGAAACAGTTCTCAACACCAACTCATAAAAGCAGCAATGGAAAATTAAAGACTTGAAAAAGCATACCGTATTTTTCTGTGTATATGGCGATAGACCACAATTAATTTCCTTCTTTGTTTATCACTATTTAGCACTTACAGAAAAAAATCATAGTAAACAGGATCCTGTTTGGACCATTTCTTATATTGATTTTGTGAATAACACAAACTAAATTTCATATTCATCATAAAATGTCTCATTAAATGACAATTGTAGTATTTATAATAGGCAAAATTTCATTTTCAAGATATTTTGTATTAATTTTGTCATTTTTGTCATTTTACAGATTGCATCTCTTATTTACATTAATATTTCTATTTTACGGAAATTAACATTATTTGAACTATTTTGTGGTTTATTTCTGCTCCGCAGTATTGCCAAACAGTTTCTTCAAATTACATCTCTGTAAATAGACATTTTTCCGTTTACCATGTCATTTGCATGGCTGCCGAAGTGATGACTTCGATTGGGGCAGTGTTTTGTTAAATTTAATCATAGAAATAGCAGTGTTTTGTGATAAAAAGACGGGGAAGTGAGTGTTCTTTACGTTTATCATTAGAATTTCATTACAATCGTCAATAGATCGCACGCAGCTCACAGTAATACCACGAAAACCGGTCACTCGATGGTATATAAAGAAAAACACAAACATGTATAAGTGATGTATAAATGCAGGGTAGATCTGGTAATTGACCCTCTGAAGTGTAGAATATTGCAAAGTGGCAATTGCAGGGAGGTTGCTGATCTCTGAGTTCACTAATCGTGAGATCTCTGTGTTCCAGACAAGTTGAGCTACCTGCAGTATGCACGAGTGTCGAAGACTGGGAGCGCCTTCAGTGATGACGAGCCACTGTACGACATTGTGGCGTCAGACGAAGACTACAGCAGTATTGACACCATCAGCATTAAGAGCAACCGAGAGGAGATGAAGAGAGACCAGCCTGCTGATGTGAGTAGCCACTTGACCACCCCTGTCTATCTGACTAACTGACTAATTAACTGACCACCACCACTGTCAGCGCTGACCACCTCTGTCTGTATGAATCACTGTCTGACTGACTGACCGATTCACTGATGGACCATCCACCGACTAACCACCACTGACTGACCGTCTGTATGTCTGACTGACTGATTGACTGATGGACCAATCACTGACTGACTGACCATCACTGTCAGCACTGACCACCTGTCTGTATGACTCATTGTCTGACTGACTGACTTATGGACCATCCACTGACTGACTGACCATCACTGTCTGACTGACCACAACTGTCAGCGCTGACCACCTGTCTGTATGACTCATTGTCTGATGGACTGACTGACTGACTACCACTGTCAGCGCTGACTGACTGTTCACTGTCTGACTGACGGTGTACCTCTGACTGTGCTAGTGCTGACCATTGACGTGTCAGGTTCACCACTCTACTGACATTGATAAATAATTCAATGCAAATTAGTTTAAGAGTCTGGTGCAGGGACGTCATTTGAATGATTGTAGATCATTGTTCCATTCAGGTTATCTTTAGCATGTTTTTTTGTTTGTTTTTTTTGTGTGTAGATTTACATTGTACATGCTGTATATGCTGTCTTTCCAGCATATACTATCGTCATTTATTGGTGAAAGATTCCCGCTTTGACGTAAAACAATAATTCACTCACTTCCAGCATATATTGAACTTATTCAATAGAGAAACATTTAGTATGGCACTTAGCAATCTACTATTACCATAGTGTGAATCCTTTGAATGCACCTTTCACTATCTATAGGAGAAAATGTTATTTATTTATTATTATTCCTTCGTTTATCATGCTTGGATTTGATTTTACTTCACATTTATTATGTACTGTAATCCAGTTGAGTTTAATTAGTTAACTAGTTAAAAATACATTTATTATATTTAGTTATATTTGTAAACATTATTTCCTGTTTGTTTTGTTTTATTTGTTTGCTCTTTGGAAACTTTTGTTTGAACCTCAGGACACGACACTGAGACATCAGACACCTATGTCTATTATGTCGTTCAGCGAGGTGAGAGCTCTGTAGATGTGACTGCCTGCCAGTAGCTTGCCTGCATTGTAGACTGCTGATAGTTAGTTGTCCTGCCACTAAGATACTGATGGGGGCGGGTGGTAACACAGTGGTAGAACGTTCCGGGAGCCCGGCATCAATGTTCAGGAAAGTTACCTTTCTGACACGATATTGATAGGATGCAGAGGGGTAATACAGATATCATCCTTGGTCTTGTCAGTACCAGCTGGTGCTGGCAAGTTTACTGCAACATTCAGCGCAACCGATGTTGCAGGTTTCCTCCTGCCCTAAATTGACAAGTCATGATATAAGTGAAAGGATCTTGAAAGCAACTCTAAATCCCAATTTTAAGGGAAAAAAGGATACCGATGTCTGACAATGGAATAACAGATACGTAGCAGTATTTTATTCATATCTTTGTTGCATATGGGTGAAATATTCCCGTGTACAGCATTTGTTTAAGCATATTTTATTCAAGACGCAATGGATAGTAAATTACAAGTTATTACAACTTAAATACAAACCACTCCAAGAGAAGGGAAAGATAAGATGGGGAGAGAAGAAAGAAAGATTAAGAATGAGAGATTCCTATGCATTCAATCAATCAATTGTATGACATGCTCTAATACTGGAGATAAATTTGGCAGCTTGAATGAGATATTTAATCAAGTGGGATATGACTGCAAACTTGGGTGGGGTTGGTTCAGCAAGATATAAGATGTATCACATGCATGATGATATTGCTAAACTGCAGGGATATCTTGTGGGGATGGGTCACATAATATAATTGGTTACAGAGAGTTGACCTTTAGCCATGGTACCAGTTTGTATCCACTAGATGCTTTGGGTGCGGTGTGCTATGGGTAGCTTCTACCAGCATCAAGCTTATTATAACAGTGGACTGATTACTTATTTCATGTAATCCTGTGGTGATATATAACTATTAATTGGCATGGCCATGTTGACTGAAATTAATTGTGTGTTATTGGCATGGTTGCTTGCACAGATGTTTTAGACGAGCATCAATAATAATGTCAATAATAATAATAATGTTAATAATAATAATAATAATTTTGTATTGTCAAAAGTCACATATTATGATTCACATCTGACTGGAATCGCCTTTAGATCTTATAAACATTTGACAACTTTACATAGTTTGTATATCGCATTAACTATTTTCAAATTCCATGCAATATTACTATTTATTACACTACCGGTGAGATATCGCCCATGTCATAACAATCCTGAGTTATCTAACGAGTGTAATATCACTTTTCCGCTTTATATTTATATGGTGGTACTACTTTTGCTATTTTTAGCTGGTGTGACATCTGAGCATCTATGTCTGAACAAATGACGTTGCATGTACTCACTACCCAGCTGTAAAACTTTCATGTCAAGATATTCATTTTTTTACATGTTTATTGTATTCATCGTCAATATATCTGGATACATCTCGTAGCACAGTGCATACAGTGTTAGAACAACACAGGTTTTCGTTAGTTGTCAGCTGTTCATCAGCTGTTCATATCCAGACAAACGTGTGTGCAAAGACAGTGTATTGGAGTTATCTCCCTTTGGTCATATTTGCACTACAATGTTAAAGTTTTAAAAGACTTGATGAAAACTATCATCATTTATTATTTTTACAACAAGAATTCACCATTACGTGATGATTTTAAAGTCATATTTCTCTTAAATCCAAGGGAATATATATTTGTGAATACACAATGAAACGTGCGTCAAGCGATCTAGCCTTTGTACTTCTGTATTCATGGGCGCGCTCTATAGTCTAAACTGATGGAAAACGAACTGCAATAAAGTTAATCAGCTGGTCATTTGCATGTCAGGGTTGGTAGTGTAATAAATCAAATACTAAACTTGCTTCCGTGTGATACCATTTTTATGAAACCAAAACCATTCACTTGTTTCATAAAAATGGTATCACATGAAGCTCGTTTAGTATTCTCTTTTAGCCAATATAATACGATGGTTTCTATAGTCATGCTATGTCTCATGTATAGTTACTATAACTTAGAACATATAGAAAGAGAAAAAAATCTTTGAAAGCTGTTTCTAGGTAAGGATTGCTATTCCAAGCCCAGAGGAAACATAAGTGTCACATTGTCACCATGTTGTAGTACTTACAGAGACTGTATGCGTGTTCCAGAGCAAGTTTTGAGGCAGCCAATTGCTGGTTCCTGACAATGACTGTCTGCCATCAGCTGGTGCTACCATTGTCTCCCTGCTTCCTGGAACAATGTGCGTCTGCTGACAAATGGCTACCATTCCTGTGGTTCGCACAGTTACATCAGTTTCCTAAGCAGCAGGTGAAAACATTTTCTAGGAGGAATTTATGAAAAACAGTAAAAGAAGGCTCCCTGACAGATAGATAGTGGATGTTTTTCAGTCTCATTACGTCTAATTGTTATTTTATTATAGATTTAGAATATTTGGAAATATCTTTATACTAGAGTATGTAATAACAGAGTACATTACATCTATACAGACGCTAAATCATTAAAGAAAGACACCCATATTTTTAAGGTAGTATTAGAATCGTAAATATGTTTGTATTAAAGTAAGCAACAACAAACTATTATTGACTCACCGACACTAAAGCTTTCTAATGATATTTTACTGCAGCTTCAAGGACTATTGCACCAGTTCCACAGCCGCCATCTTCGAGATCACCTCCACTACGTGATAGAAAATGCAGACGCCAAGTCCATGCAGTCTAGACAGACGTCCTCACAGGACCAGGGTGACTCTTCAGCAGGACCTAGAGATGTCCGGTCTTCACTGTATGCCAAGATAGGGTTAACCAAGGGGAAAGATACAGGTGGGCCAAGATATGGTTAATCAAGGGAAAGATACAGGTGGGCCAAGGGGTTATAGCTAAACATCAAAGCACCAAAACATCCAACAGCTAAACCATCCAAAATTGGCTAAAATGTCCACTACAACACTACAGCAATATGTGTCTCATCTACAGGAATTACCATTCCATAATCATAATTTGAGTCGCAGCGCATAAACTTCTGCTGAGAAACCTATCAATGAAGCATCACTTCTCCACTGAACAGAGATGTTATGACTTGTGTTGCCTTACATGCCAACGATCTTTTATTCTAGGCAACACTGTAGTTCATTAATCCGGGATTTTCTGGAATCTTTCTTCAGGATCTTGAAGATCAGCAAGAAAGATATACTTCCTCTCTTGCAATCATCACAAGCAAGTAGTTACACATATTAGAGTAAAACTACAGCAAGATAGGATATGTATGTTTTCCTTGGAACATTTATTTCCAATTATAGTAGACACCTTTACCAATATCTACTGCATGCATCCTATGGCATAACAGCTACTATTTACATGCAGAGTGTCTGTGCCACAACCAGATATAAGAGCAAGTTGCCCAATTTTACTACCTTCATTTGCATCAACATGAAACATGTATGAATGCTAAATGATAAGAACCACAGCCACAATGGTATCAGTAATAGGCATGCATGTACAAGGATATGATACTAAATAAGGATTGATGGAAAGATCAAATAAACTTGTTGTCTGTTACTAATTATTAATATCTAGAGAAAAAACGGAAAAAAACAACTGCAAAATAAATATATTAGACATTGGACATTTTAGCCAGTTTTACTTTGGACGTTTTTGACAAATTTGAACGTTTCACCCAACTTACTTTTAGACATTTTGGCAGTTGGACGTTTTAGCCTAACATGGGCTAAGATAGGGTTAATCAAGGGAAAGCTAGTTGGGCCAAGACAGGGTTAACCAAAGAGAAAGATACATGTGGGCCAAGATATGATTAACTAAGAGGAAAGACACAGGTGTGCCGAGATAGGGTTAACCAAAGGGAGAGATATGTGCATTTCCAGTTACCGTATACCAGGACATTTTCGAGGTTGGCAAATTTAGCGGTTAAAGGACTAAAGTGGTTTCGAGGATTGCTATTTTCGAGGATGCCTGTCTAGCATTTAATAAAATATTTGGTAGATATAGTCTAACTGTAGTGGTTATTATATATCTACCTCCTGATCGTCGCATGCTGGGGACATGTGATCAGCGTAAATCCATTGTGAGTATCCATACAAGTTACAACCATGTGATAATTACTATCCATACATGTACACTTAGTTTCAAATAAGCACATACCGGTAGTTGTAAGAAATTAAGCTGTTTGTAGTCCTGCAAATCCAGTGTCAACATACTGCATACTTCATACGTAAATCGTGTCAGACCTTTGTTTCGGTGCATAGATCAATGTGTGTGTGCTTGTGATACAATGTGACACTAATTGACATGCCCCCCTTTCTTTCCCTATTTAGACACCGGATGAACGTACTTACAAGTGTCTCACTGGTGTCTTTGTTACCTTGTATTTAAGTTTTTACCTGGAATCGTCTTTGTTCTTGCATTTATATTTACTATCGCTATTATTTCCTTGTTGCAATATATGACGATTCATTGTACATATACGTTATTACAATGTTGACAACTGCGCACGTCAAAACCGATATTTATACTGACGCACACGAGGCTCTCATGCATGATAGTTTGTTTGTGAAGCTGACAGGGTAAGGAACATTTTGTGGCTTGAATTATTTATAGGCTGACTAATTAACCTTGAATACCTCGAAAATTTCCAACCTCGGATATTTCAGGGTATACAGTAATTGATTGAAAATTAAACCTTTAGAATAAGTCATTTTTTAAGTCAATACATAAATATTTAGGAAGAGAATGTTTTCGTACTGTTAATTATTAATGTTAACTTGACTACTGCTGACTGATGAATTTCCTTGTGGCTGCAGGTGATACAAGTAGTGATGAGGATAGCAGCATGACAGTATTGTATCCACGCTGTGAAGGACTCCATACGCAGGATGATATCTCGGGTTTGCATAAAATAGTTCTGTTGAGGACCAAATGAAAGCTTTTTCTATTTGCAATTTTAAAAATACATTAAAAACTGCTTTATTTTGCAGATAAACTGAACACACACAAAAATACAACAGTTAGATCAACTTATTCTTTTCAAAATATGAATGTTTGTGTTTGTGGTGGCACATGGTCCAGTACATTGCACGGCTGACCGCTCAGGTTAAAGTGAAGCACATTCAAGCTTGGCTGGTTCGTAGATGGGTGACTGAGAACCTGATCGTATCTAAGATTCGTTCCTGCCCCACACTGAATCACAGGCTGAAAAACTTGTGGTGTTACCTTGGGCTGGCTTAGTTTGAAAATGCCTGTTCACCCAGCAGAGAATGGGTACCTGTAAGGATGAGATGGACATGTGAATGATAACCTTGTGCCTTGGGTTGTATACTCCCTAGAGAGTTGAGAAGGAAATTGAGGGCACACAGACATATTGACTGGGGTTAATAATGTAGCACTATGAGCATGCTTTCAAGTGAGGATTTGGCACAATATAAATGTTCACATTATTATTATTACTATTTTAATGTATTTAGTTCTCATCTTCATAGATCAAGAAAATATAGGATGTGCTGTCTGTTCTGCTTCAGTGAAGTTATTAGCTTTGGTTTGTCAGTACCAGCCGATGCTTGCAGGTGTCCTCTTTCCTCAATCTGACAAGCTACAAAATAACATTGAAAGCAGATCTGAACTCTAAAACTAAATAAATTAGTATTACAACTACAAGTTTGCGTGTTTCAGTGGAAGCCATTCTGACCGAGGACTCGGCACCAGATGATGTGTTCCAAGTGGTGTTCTCATCACAGACGTCGGCCACACCATGGAAGACTCTACTACACGCCGCTGTCGTTCTGAGGAACTCACTGTTTGCTGAACTGGCAGCTTGCCATCAGGTACTGGAAGATAGTCTGAGAATACTGCAACGTTTCATATTATTTATTTGAAATCTTATCTGATATTTTGAAATTTTCAAAATGTACCTGTTACATCATATTTGGCATGTTTCAGGATGTGCCTATAACTCCATGTCTCTGTGGTTGGCTGGTGGCCATGATGGATCGCACTGAGCATGCTCGATTTCTAGAGGCTCATGGGAAGTCTTCCTCTGCATGGAATATGCCAGAACTAGAACTGCTGATCAACATCTACATGCAGCAGAATTGGGAATCGACACTGGCAACAGGATTTGATATTTTCCAGATGGTAAGTTTGCCAATGACATGCAACTGTATGTATAACAATGATCTTATTCATTTGAACAGGAAAACGTCTTTATAAAATTTCTGTTTATTGAATTAGGATAAGTCATTTCCTAACAAAAAAAGTATTACATTGCTAATGTTGTTAAGTATGTTTTGATCCAACTATCTTAAGTATAACCCATAGTTATTGTAGGTTCTCCTCCCACTCTAAATCATTCACTCTCTAACTTGTATTTTGTTTCTTTTAGAACTCTCCACTGCTTCCATTTCTAAAATTTATTGCTGAACTGGTGCAAGGAAGGAACTATGCTTTGTGTACCAATTTACTGGGAGAATTCAAAGACGCCATGTCAAATGTAAACACATTTCACAATTTTATACATTTTAAACCTTCTTAATTTATGAAGAAATTCATATGAAATCATGTATCATTATGTAAAACATAGACATCTCTGTCAAATACTATGACTTACGAACTATGTAGACTTTTAGTCTCTCAGATGCTATGTAATCTACTTACATTTAATCCTACTTGTATTTTTTACAGTACAATCAAGAAAAACCACAGGATTCTTCTCTGCAACGTGTTCTGGGCAACTCTTATTGGTTGGAACAAACAGCCAATCGACTGCTGAATTACCAGTTACTGCACTACAACAGTTTGTATGAAGCTCTGCGATTGGTAGAGCTGCTAGATCAGGAGAATATTGCCCTTGTTTTCAGCTTTGATGGTAAGATGTATTTTCTTTGTAGAATGATGCTTGCTAATGGAATAATGGTAAACTTCTACCTTAAAAATTGTGATACATTGATACCTTGTATGTTCCCAACAGAGTAATTATCGAATTTTAATTTCCATATGCATTGATCATTATTTCAGTCATAGACTACAGTCGACTTCACAAGCTTGTAAAGATTCTCCATAGCAACAACCTGGCAGCCATTGCTATTCAAGCATTCCTCAGCCCTAAGGATGAAGCATTCCACACTGAAAGTGTTAAAGCTGTCAACATGCTGGTGGAGATGAAATCATTTTCTGCTGCTTATAACTTAGCTCGTCTCACAGACATCTCCTGTGACAGGATCACATTGAAAGAGGTGACAGAATTGTTTATCAAATGTATACCTATAAATATGTAAGCATAGACTTGTAGTAATTTGCTATTATATTTTTTGGTTTGGGGGCTGATAGCTTATATCAGGATTATTTCATTAATGTCATGACTTTCAGTTTATGGCAGGATTAACTCTGCAAGCAATGCCTGGTACTGACAAACCAAGGATGATCATTTTACTACAAGATGTCACATTTTCATATGGTTGTACCAGAAGAGCAAGGGCAGGCTTGAATTTGAAAATCTGACAGTCTTGCCCCACTAGTAAATCCCTACACAAGGATAGAATTCAATGCTGTATCATATAACCTTTGTATAAATAGTATGAATATGTTTTATATCTAGTCCTATCATTAATGCACATGCATAATCAGTGACTGTGTATGACTTTGTAGATGTCTGCTGAAAAGGCAGTTCTTCAAGAAACTTTATTTTGGAGGTCAAAGGTTGCTAGATCCAGGTTCTGGAAAATGTGTGCTGACAAGTTCAAACTCAACCAAATATCTAAAGACTCTGTTGTTCAGTTTTACAATGTAAGTATTGAATGATTTGGGGTTTTTTTGTATCCCTCTGCAAATAACATTGGTGATTTTGTGAAGGTAACTTCTATTTGGAGATTATTTGGAGAGTACAGCCACTTTCAAATATTATTTTTTTGGATATGCATCTTGTCAGTTTATAGCAGGAGACCTATAATTTAAATGTATATGCAATTCATAGTATTATTGCCTGTGTTGAGAACTCATGTGAGTGATTCCTCCATGATGACTTCAGGAGGAAGTAGAGGAAGTCCCAGATATGTCAGAAAAGGGGTTGATCTATGAGCTGTGTCTGCGTCTGCTGTCTGGGAGGGATGGAGCAGACAACCTCTACAACCATGTGTACCACCAGATGTGGCACTGCCGCATACAGGCCAAGCTCCGCCAACAGTCGGATGAGCAGACGTGTGAGAGGGAGGAAGATGTAGGGGAGGAAGAGGCAGAGGAACCAATGGAGGAGATACTGTCAGTAATGGATGGCACTGATGACAGGAAGTCGTCTGCTGATAAATCTGAGCTGATCAATCCTGGAAGGATGCCAATCAAAACGAGGCAGTCCCAGGTTTCCCTTGATGTAAGTTTACGTCATTTAATGTTTTCATGGTTCTACTGTTACCAGTGTTTAAATAATTGATATTAAGAGGTAATGTTTATAGCCCATATACAGAATGGTTCCTATTCAATTATTGAATTGACTCAATGAGTCTTGCATTAATATAAAATTCATGAGTCGACTATAAATTTAGCCCCTGGTGTAAGAAGCATCCGAATTTTCTTTATATAAATCTTTAAGATTGTGCCTACCAGTTCTGTTAAGCGCCACCAAAATCACATCACATTTTCTGTGGGGATGTTTGGGACATCCTGGGTCGGAATATCAGGCATCGAGATCACCCAGTTCAAACTCTGGCACAGTCAGAAGCTGCACTGCATGAGGAGTGGAACCATTTGCCCCAAACTACGTATCAATGACTTGTTCTCAATAAATGATGCAGGGTTCAAGCAGTAATCAATGTCCATATTGCTTACACTCGCTACTGAGTTTTCTGTCTTGCAATAGCCTCGTCGTCCCATAAAGAGTTTACTTGACACCTACTGTAGACGGTTGATGTCCATTACATATACGAAATGATCAAAGTTTTTCCAAGTTCATAACACACTGACATTGTGTTCTTTCACAATATTGTTTTTTTCGTTTAATGTATTGGTGGAATCAATACAACTGGCA
>JAUTBT010068280.1:0-13973 GCA_032361225.1 Lepetodrilus schrolli
CGGATGTTGCGGGTTCCCTCCTGCCCTAAACTGACAAGTCGTGATATAAGTGAAAGAATCTTGAAAGCGACTTAAAAAACCCAATTAAAAGAAAATTAAAAAATTAAAAAAAACTATTATTAAAATAGTAATGTTAAAATCCAGTAGCAAATGCCTGTAAATGAATTAATTACTGGCGTTGTTCGAACATGTCGGCCTATACTCACGTCGTGTGTGTCGACGATGCTGCAGCACTCCGCCCGAGATGTAATAAGAAAGTGAGGGTTTGTTCGCACGGTATGAGCCGGGGAAGGGATAGCGTATGACGTGCAGAATCCCCGGCAAGCATTGGTGGTCACTTGGAACGCCACGCAACTGGGAACGTGCACTGTTCTAGTGTGACCTGAAATACAACATAATATTTGTACACTTAATTCACCATTTTTTATATTGGCTTAAAATTGATTGTGTGAAGTTAAAACATCATTCTTAGTTTTTGTGGTCACCATCGTAACACCTAAACAATATGAAGTTAATAGGATCGTTTTCAGATTAACTTCACCGAGTCATGTTGCATGTGTCCAAAGCTTTATTAGTGGACATTATAGAAAACGCACAACAGGAAAATATAGTAATCCGTAATTTAGATTACCCAGATATTATGCATCCTGGTTTAATTAAGTATCGATTATTTCAAGTAGAACTCAAAATAGCAGTGATCCGGAGTCTGTGACGCAAAAAAAATTAGAAATAAAGTATGCTTTTCCATGCTCCGTACTGTTATAAACTATTACAGTTAAAGATACGGAAACCAAAACAGAAATACATCATTAAGAAAACAAACCCTTTCGGAACATATCTCTGAAACTGACTGCACACATCCCACGATGTAATATTATCTAAAAAATTTAGACCAAGCCAATTTCGTTGTGTTATTTAACGTGAGCAGGCATTTTCACTCTCATGTCGTGTCAACAATACAAGCAAGTATTACAACTTAAAAGAAACTCTCTGATTGGATGACCTTTTAATTTGTATTCATCCGTGAAACGGAGATAACAACGGAGCAATGTGGTCAATATATTACCCGAGGCTTTTGGTGGATGTTAATATGAAATGTGTTTAATATGATGACTGCACGACAGATTACATGTACATAATAACATGTCAGTTTAACAATCTCTCTCCCATTAAAGGCATACAATCACAAATTAAATTGTCATTTTGGACAGAATTGGAGTTAAAGATGCAAAGTACATGCACTTAGCATACATATTATCGCTTTTGTACCTCCAAATATCTTTTCACCGCTGTAGGGTAGGTACAATCCCATTGCAGTTTACATATGCAACAAACAAACCTGTTATTATATGCCTTTAAATACCATGACAGTTGGAATACATTCTTGAATAAATTAGTGATAACCTTATAAGAATTCTGAACAAAGGAGGAGACCACTCTAACGAGTAGTTAACCCTTGACAAGCTAAGTACTTGGAAATTGTCGGGTACATCGTCTTTATGACGCTCACGGTCTCGTTCCACAGAACGATCGTTGCGCTACGAGAGTCTCAACTCTCTCAACTGTCGAAACACAACGATCGTTCTGTGGTCAGATAAATAAGTGATATGAGACCGAGTTCTTTATATCATAAGGCCATAATTATGTGATTCCCATGTTCACGGTTCCGCTGACCCGTGTTTTTTTCCATTTTGGAAAATAAATATAATATTATATAATAATAAAATGTGACGGAACGAGTCGTATAAACCATCAGTGAGCACGAACAAAGACCTGCAGGCAATGGTTGATACAAAGTCGAAGTATATTTAACTTGTTACTGGTAAATATGTATAGCAAAAGTCTAATTTATAATAATTACTTCTATTAACAAGCAATACTTTGAAAACAACTGTGCATTTGAATCGCAACAAGTTATGTGTACTGGTGTTTATAACAATTATTGACATCAATTATATTTGTTTTCTGTCAACCGACCGTTCATGATCTCCAATTATTATTGTTTTTATATATTGGACCAGACCGACTTGTCAAAATATTAAATTATAATTATTTTTATTTTCGACCGCCCGTGCCAAAATTATCACTGAAAACTCCGTAAACCAGGGAATCAAATATCTATGGCCTAACGAAGCGCTCGGTCGTGCTGTACCATATACTATACTGTACCATATACTATATATATATATATATATATATATATACTCCTCCAGCCTTACTCTTCCATGCTCAGAATCTGAAACCTTTCGAATTTCATTTTACTCATTAAAGGCATTCAAGCTATATAGATGTTCGTTCTAGGTCAAACTGGAGCAAAAGCTGCAACATACAAATCACTGTATGCAGAATTTGGTACTCCCAACAACTATTTTTACGGCTTCATGGATAGAGGAACATCAATGACACATCTCAACAAGGTAAACGTATTTGAATACCAAAAATAATCAGTAAAGCATATACATATTTATTTAGAGGTACCCTAATTCGCTTTAACATCCGGGGCACCCTTACAATAGAGCGTCGGCCCGTAGTGGCAGTGCGGAAGGACGCGGGTTCGATCCCCGGTCGCGTCATACGATGGTACTCGCTGTTCCCCTGCTTGACGCTCAGCATTAAAGGGGTAAACCACGTACTGGTCGGCTCGGAATCAGTATACTGTGTCTGAGTGGGACATCCATGTTCTATCTGCGGCATGATATTCAAGTGAGCTACCACTGCTATAAAAACTGGTTGAAATCCAGACTAGTATAAGCAGTACATATGCATGCAAGCCATGCTGAGTGAACACATCTTGAAAGTGGCTTTAAACCTCAAATCAATCAACAAAAATTTAAGTATTTGGTCTTATAGAAACAAAAACAACCTGAATGTTGTTGTATGCAAGGAATGATCGATAACAAAAGATACAACGAAGTCACAATGAAACACGGAGTTAAGAATCCAATTAATGATAACAATATTGTTTTTGCAATTCTCGCCCACAACACACAAAAAAACGCATACGCCGTCAATGGCCACGATCGATTCACGACGTTGTCTGGATCCTAACGTTAACGACGCCTACGCCAAACTGGATGTATTCCGTCAGCAAATTGCGCACAAGCTGGGGTCCTTCTATTAATACCACCTTTCCATTTAGCAAATCGCCACTTTCTGTGACATTTGGGCTTTTCGTTCGGCGCTATTACATTATTTTATTGATATAATTACTGGATGTCGGGGTTGAAATCCCGAGGCATGACTATATACTGCTTACAGTTCCAGATGAACCGTGGTACCGCCGGGGTCTAGATAAATATGACATGCTTTCACGCCTGAGACCTCGTAATGTTGCTATGAAATACCGATCGCCTCACATGCTATTTCACGGAATACCTAACTCGCTGTCTTTGTTGTACGCCGTCACGTTATCTCAGAAGTGATACTGTACTGCATTAAAGTGAAGTGCATGTAGCCCACGATCGCTGTTTCCAGCCTACGTGTACCAATAGCTTCATATCACCACGTTAATGAGCTGGCTTCCCATGCCGACCGCCCATAACAACATTAACATGATGTGATTTCGCATTCGTTATCAACTTGTCAATCTCTGTGTGAATTGTATAAAGGTTTTCATTAACCAACATTTTCATTGAAATAGGAAAATCGGATTTCAATTTGAATCACTGACATTTGAGATAATGTGATTTCACGAGACAGGGTGAGGTATTATATTGTATGACAAACTCAATTAAAGGAATGTTGCCAGTTTCCGGTTGAATCTGACGTAGCAATGGCAATATATAGCTTAATCCTGTCCCGAGTCCTGACCGTATAGGAAACTCTACCAGTGAACTAAGCATTATTATGTCGTCTTAACAACAGCCTATTCGGAAGCAATCTACATTTATATAAAACAGTATTTTATTCTTAAATGCACATATGTAGACAATAGTGTCTAATAAGTCTAGCTGGGCTGGGCACATGCTCTTTGAAACTGGACTACCTTTTGTGTTTCCAATTGAATGTAACATGTGCTAGACACTTTAATAAACATTCTTCTTCTTCTTCTCCTCCTTCTTCTTCTCCTCCTCCTTCTTCTTCTTCTTCTCCTCCTCCTTCTTCTTCTTCTTCTCCTTCTTCTTCTTCTTCTTCTTCTTCTTCTTCTTCTTCTCCTTCTTCTTCTCCTTCTTCTTCTTCTCCTCCTTCGTCTTCTTCTTCTTCTTCTTGAGTATTCACACACTACCCAAAGTTACATCACCCGAACATGTTAACACAGTTTCAATACAATGGAGAGATCGTTGACATGATAGCTTCAAATATCGGTTAATCACAATCAACTGTAAAGACCATGCCCAGGGTTCAGCTGCACGACGCTCTTGTAGGCTACAATAGTTGTAGGGACTTACAATTGCCGTTACAATAGTTGTAGCGCTGTCTTATTCAGATAAGCTAGAAGAGCTTCGCGCAATCCGATTCCAATTGTAGAAGACTCTACAATTGGACTTACAACTATTGTAGCGCTACAAGAGCGTCGTGTAACTGGACCATGGGCATCATGAATGAATGAATACTGTAGTATCATGGCTGTGGGTACTGATATACTGTAGTATCATGTCTGTGGGTACTGACATACTGTAGTATCATGGCTGTGGGTACTGATATACTGTAGTATCATGGCTGTGGGTACTGATATACTGTAGTATGGCTGTGGATAATGACATACTGTAGTATCATGTCTGTGGATAATGATATACTGTAGTATCATGGCTGTGGGTACTGATATACTGTAGTATCATGGCTGTGGGTACTGATATACTGTAGTATCATGGCTGTTGGTACTGATATACTGTAGTATCATGGCTGTGGGTACTGATATACTGTAGTATCATGGCTGTAGTATCCATATGTTGTTGATATTTTTACAGTTTGTGAAGTTTATCTTATTTAATTCATGCGTTCATCTACACTGAACTTATTTGTTCCATTCGCAATATTTTTGTCTGTATTTACGGTAGTCCCATTGTAAAGTTACTTCGCACACTTTAACTATTTTATTTACAGATGAGAGAAATATTGTTTACCTACATGTATGGATATTTTGGTTATTCATGTTTATGAAAATATTACATAGTAGGAACGCATTACAGTACAAAATAATTGACAAGATGCTATAAATATCCCTAAAACCATGTTTTTGCGCAATTGGGCATGGACGAAGTCTTTCATGTATTAATGCCTCCTCTTCTATCTGACATATTTACTGTAAACGTGAACTTGTAATCAACATAGAGCTTTACCTCTGCGCGGGGCTCTCCAATATCAAGAGGGTAATATGGACATAATTTGCTGACATCCATGTTTTACACTTACAGTAAAACTCTAATGAGATATGCTATTAATACAATGCCATGGATTTAAGTGTAACAATATTACACAACCGATTGATCGAAGAAAGAATTATGCCGTATTAAAACGGCGTATTTCGCTGTTCTCTAGGGGGTCGATTCCACCACCACCGCCCCCCCCCCTCTTCCGCCCACCCCGATGGCTCACGGTGGCACGTGCAGATCTGGCGCCAAAAGATTCACGGGCCACCGTTACGGGGGTTGGGTCGTCTTGGATCGCTGGCATACCCAGGGGAAAGGCAATTTGCTCTGACATAGGTAAACTTGATATGTAAACTCCCTACACAGAGGATGTTGATGAGCTTTCAAAGTTCCCCAAATTAGCAGTACACAACAGTCCTCATACGTTTTGTGATCCAAGTACGACTAATCTGAAGGCGTAATATTTTCAATAACAAAACAATAACCAATGTACATGATTACGTCATCCCCGTTTTATTTACGAATAAAAATAAGTTCATCAATAGTAATCATAATACAATTTTTGCATCTCTAAAATAGCCTCCTCATATATATATATATATACATACATACTGTAAATCAGGAAACGCGATTGGCTTCATTCCTGCGCATTATGGAAAATAATGAAAGGTAGGTGCGGGAATAGAGGCCTGGTCGATCGCATTTAATTGTTGTCGCATTTATGTCTAAAAGCTTGAGGTCGCATTAAATTAGTGACGCATTAATTTCATGATTTACAGTATATATATACTTTTTTACAAAATAATTATTGTAGATGTAACTATTTATTTACTATTTGTTTATACAGATTTAACGATGTCCCACAAACCAATATGGCTGGGTGTTTAAATTTATTGTTTAACATGCGACCTATTGTATATAGTACACACACACACACACACACACACACACACACACACACACACACACACACAAAACACGAAGCACACAAAGCACATGCCTCTTCAATAAATTACATGCATGTTGTTTCTTCTTCTGTATATTTGTATACAGATATATAATGCCTAACAATAATAAATTAAATTAAATAAAGTTACGGGTCAAGTAGTCCTGTAGTTGTTAATATGTGTCCATGTTTCTTTGCGTGGAAGGCAGGAATATATTTGCATTTGTACACATGTACATACGATAAGGGAATGCAATATATATGCACCTATTATCCACAAGGAGGGCTCAAGTTGTTGAACAAGTTTTTCTGACTAGGTATATGAGAAACGTTCTAGATATAATCGACTTACAGAATTGATAACGATAAACTAGGAACCTGATCAAGTATATATGCCATCCTAATCATCATCCCCTTACAGGGCTGATAACGTTAGAATAGAGGCCTGATCGCGCATAATCAGCATACGTCAGTCTTCGAGCACTTGGCCAACCTCCTCTGCTATCGCACCGGCGGAGAAAATTCCCACTGTCTGCGATGCAATCGGGGCGATTTGTCACTGACAATAGTGTCATGGGGGAATACGATTATTTATCACAAAGCTTTTCGAGAACAAGCATCTACACGTTCAACATATTTCCCATAGACGGCGTTCTGTGACAGACTTCATTCTTGCTGGAAACTGATCGTAAAACTGACAGTGTCATTCGTGCCATGTCTTACATCATGACGTCATGTACATTACGCTGAAATCTAGATCCGAGCAGAGGAAGTTGGCGTAAATGAATGAAGAAGTCCGTATAGACCATAGTACATTGTATATCAATTGACACTTAGTGTAGGTTTATATACTAATATTTGCAAACTTTGCGAATCGAGAGATAGACGTCGTTTGGCAACGGACAGTCGTACATATATAAGTAGAGCAAAGCATGAAGGAAAGGGATCGCGAAGCCAGTTGTACGTCAGACTACAGGTCTATCATGTATCCATGTCTGGAGTGGAGACCAATCTCATAACCGAAGAAAGAAAATGTGTTTACTAACTTTGCGATTTTAAAAATCACAGGCAGATATCACCATAAGAGGGATGGTGTTCCTTTTTAGGCCACAGGCCCATAGAACATGTTGCAAGGCAGTATGCAATGTTGGTTAAAGTTTAAATGCATAAAAGACGTATTTTGACAGATTTACTAATTATAGTATCTGGACATGTGGAATTCATCAGATTAACCAAACGTGTCTATGATGGGATAGAATAATATTTATAAGGTATATACCGTGTTCTTAAATCTTTAAATGAAAAATATTCAAATATAAAATGGAATTAATTTTCAACATATTGATAATCATATTTGCTGCAATAGCAACACCTATCATATTCTTCACTAGCAGCTACCCATCTGTTTATACATGAATAATAACATAAATACTACTAGTAGTAGTATCGCAGATGGAGGAAGTTGCAGAAACGGCTGAAAGTTACAACACCTACATTTTTTTGAAGATTATTGTCCAATCCCGGTATCTGGAAACTTAGTGTGAAAATACAATGCATGTAAAATGAAAGTCATAATTTTCTCAAAAGTTTACATCCATAACACACAATATCTTAGATCTTGAAGTAAAGGGAAAATAAAAACGGGGAGAGGCTCTCACCTTGTCTCAACAAATGTACTTGGAAATTATTCTGTTATAATTTCTTACTATGACGTTTCCACGATTTTGCGACTGTCGATTGGCTAAAACATGGTCACGTGACAAAGGTTTACACGACAAATTGTTGAGTTCATTTAAGAAATGACCGTCATTTTATGGTTGTTCACTAAAGCATGAACGATTTGAAAGTGCTGGTTAAACTCGTGCTAACGTCATGTTCTTACCAGAGTTTAACCAGCACTTTCAAATCGTTCATACTTCAGTGGAACAACCATAACATTTCTTAAAATTTCTAGCGAACTAATTTCTAATGGCAGTGATGATTTCATAAACCGTAGCGCATTAATACAATCAAACGGACATTTTTAGTGTGGGTCTTCCGATTGTCGACTTGTTTTTATGTAGAGCATTTACTTGATAAATATAATCTGGAAGGAACAGTGCGATCTTTAAACCGTTAGACATGATGTTATTGTTAGAATCTGATACTGGCGGCGACTGAAATCATGTAGTTATCACGTTAGATTCAGTTAGTTGTTAGATAAGGAACATAGTTGTGGTCAATTGGTGCGTATTTCTTTCTAATTTAAAAGAAAACATTAGCTTGCATTTTACTGGAAAACTTTTGCAAACGCTCACTATTCACCAAAAAAGCTTACCCAAGCTATTATTATAATACTTCCTGTGGACTATCCTTGTTCTTATAAATAGGTTCGATATAACTAAATAACCAACAACCCAGGATTCGGGTAACACCTTCGTATATATATATATATATATATATATATATAAATACAAACAAACAAACACACACAAACACACACACACACACACACACACACACAAACACATACACACACTTTTAGGTAGATGGACAGTGGACTATTCATTGTTTAGACTTTGCCATCCAGGTCACAAACATTGTTGTTCCGTAACACTTTCACAGCTACATGCATTTCTTATTCAGTGGTAGCACAATTCAATAATACCACAAGCTTTCAGATTAGACAAATCTAGGCTTACATGTTACAGTCATTCAATTCACAGTAAATAAGTACTGTAAATATCTGTGGCTGAATGACACGATTCCTGTGAATAGAATAATTGAGTTGATCGATTCCGATTGGGAAAGCGGCTCATCCAAGTTTGGAATGGAACTATCTGTATAGTTCGAAACATTGTTCAGATTGTATGAATTTGCTTGTGTTCATATTATCGTCTAAAACCACGTGTGCTGCAGTCTACTGGTGCGTCATTGCAATTACAAACATAAATAAAATAAAATATGCCTATACTCCAAGTACACTTTGTGAATATGAATTTTAGATATGGCTACACACACATTGCATATGTGCATTTTAGATATAACAATAACACCGTACATAATATGCGAGCACCAGGAAAATATACGGCAGCAGTAGAATTATAATATAATTTCATCGTAGGCAACGAGAATTCCGTCGAGATAGTTTTTAACAAATAATAGCAATATGCCGTTTGAACGGCACTATACGATCTCACATAGCTTCACTGTCTGAAGACTACTGATTCTCACGAGACGTGACGTCGACGAGTCTCTCGCATGCTGCGGGCTCTTTGAAGTGGAAAACATCACATGTAGATACCCCGTGTTCTTCATCTCAACAACTGCTTTATGATTTAGCAGTTTGTGGTCTTCCAGAAATGGGAAATGATTCTTATGTTATTTTTTTTCGCGTAACACACATTGTTGTATACGTAGTGAAGGCTCGTGCATTATGCTGAATTTTCTTTCTGGAGATTATCATCATGATACTCAAGGTCGACATAAAACAAATATCGTTAATATGAGCACTATATCTTGGTTTCGCACTGCAAAGTCATCTAAACATAAATTGTTCATCATTACAATCACACACAGGTAAGTATCTGAGACTATATTCAATTAGAGTATGCATACATTAAATAATCAGTCGACATTTACACACATGAATACGTTATTATATAAATTTTACATGTTTATTCACGAGCCCCGTATGTATCTTTAAGTATACTATACATACACGGCGATATTATTTACTGAAATATAGAACTACTAATACAATAAAACTGTGCATTTTAAAGTTTCATACGAGAATTAATTTATTGTATTGCCCAAGTGAAAGGATGCCGCCTATACATATAAACTATAGAGATTAACCTCAAATACTTTGAATGGAGATTATTAGTGTGGTCAGAACAACAAACATCACCACTAAACCAGAAAGGAACTCCATCTACATTCACCACTTGACCGTGTGTGACGTCAACTACTTAAACATTAGATCCAATGCTGATAATTTAGCGTAATCACATAATCTCCTACATATTACATTAATCCCAGCCCTCTATTCCATCCGATGCGACTCTCTTTAGTTTTTAGAATAAGTCCACACTTTTAAGTGTATTGTATATAATTTGAACTGCATTACAATTACAGCAAGCTTACACCAGTCAGTACTGAACTATTTTGAGTGTTAGATAGCATGATGAATTCTAGTACAACAACTTTCAATTGTGTTGCTAAAAGGACATGGAATGCTATATTGTATGAAGGAATTCACCTGCGTCATATTACAGTGTATGGCGGTGGAGTATGGGAAGGGGGAGAAAGGGGTGAGATACTCCAGACCAGACCAGGTGCTGGGGGTACGGGTGGGCCCATTTCATAGTTAGTTTTCTCCTGTTATGCATGTTCGTCAGATGTATCTTCATCGACCGTTGTTATCTCTCGTTTATCAATATCTGCTAATCGGTCTAATGAGACAAAACCAAAGTCTACTAAAACCGTCCTGACTTATCAGCAGTTATATTCCTGTCTCACTGAGATAACCACTGATGATATTACAATGTCCCTCCCTCCATCGTATACAAGAAAGCTCAACAAAGTCTACATAACTCGTTGTCTTCATTTATCACAGCGAATAGCTGGAGGTGCAAGCCGTCGTTTCACCACACCGGTGTGGAACTAGGATGCATGCCCCTTCTACCAATGCCATTGAAAACACAATTTACACGTGTCTCCTCAAATCGTTGACCGTCTGAAACAGGTTTTCAGTCCATTTTGAACGTAACCGATTGTAGTTGTTCAGTCGTAAGTCGGTACGAAGACGGAGCCGACGCTCACCAGGAGTTCATTGCGATCCTGAGACAGCATGGCGGAACAAATTGCTGCAGAATGACGTTATCTTGGATACCAACTAGGCATAACAAAGGAACCGCTACAAACTCCCCGTGACAACTTCCGGGCTTACTAAAACAGATGGCTTTCGAAATTCACGTTCATCATTCTTACATGGAATACTTTTATATATGATCAAGGAACAAATATGCATCCTATGAGCTTAATTCGTGGGCCCTAAATACAACGGTATTTATATAACGCTATATATAAAACATTATCGTTCGTCTTTGTTCAATAAAAATAAAATGAAAAGGATAAGATTTCTATGTAGTTTTACGAACTTCAAATAACATGGAGGTGAATCAATGGGCGTTTAAAATATTTGTAATAATATTGAACACACTCGAGATTTGATGACCATACGAGATATTAATAACAAATCCACAGTATGATCTAAACGCTACCAGATTTGCGTTTCACTAAAGAGTCGTATCGTTAGTCTGGGCCTAAATCGAGGTTTACGACATGTACTGCTATAGTAAAGCATGCCGTACGCTCTGATTTAGGCCAGGAATACAGTGCGACTCTTTTGTTAAACGCCGGCAGTAGTAAATTACGATATTTGTTGTGGATGTTGGAGATGACCGATCCATGAAACAAAGAGAGGCTTTGAGATGACGGTTTACTGCTAGATCTCAATCACATGTCTATATCTCTATAGTCCACATAACCTCAATGTCATGAATACGTCTATGGTCTACATAACCTCAATCACATGTACACATCTATAGTCCGTATAACTTATGCTCATTCTTGGAAACAAAGTAATGATCATGTATGAATGCATGTATAATTAATACTAGACACCCTAGATGTATGAATACTTCTTTTGTGAAGATGGCACTAATACCCGAAGAACAAGCTCGGCTGCTATAATGGTCTTTTCAATTGCAAAGACAAAGATTAGAAATAAATTAAATTTACATGTACATGTACAAAGTTTCAGATTGCATAAGTATACTGGTGTTGTTGTTTTTTCAAACTAGCTGAGCTTCGAAAATTTAAATAAATCATGTCTTCATCTTATCGGAAGGTGTATTCTCGCCAACAATGAAAAGCTGCATCGGAATCACGGCTCGCGGCTACCTCAAGCCCGAATCTCAGCCGAGCAAAACCCCGAACCTATTATGATGTCACTGGCGCGTGACCACGTGCGATAGCGCGCCATCTGGTGAGCACACCTTGAACAGGACGCCAGTATGAAGACATTAAGCACTTGCTCGGAGATCTAAATCTTCAGCCATAAAATTCCACTCTTGTTCTGGTTTGGAATATCTTACATCCGCTATATAGTCTTGTTCGCGGGATCATGGGAGTAAAAGTTCCAAACACGTGTTCAAGTTTCTCTCATGGGACAACGACTCTATCTATCTGCTTTAATGAGTAATAAAACATTTAACTATGCACCAGTTTGTACAATTTATTGAGACTTGACTGTTTGCATGAATGAACATGAAGGTTAAGCGATACTAAAAGTTCGTTTTGAAGTTTCTAATGTTACATATGTAACGTGATGAAGAAAATGTCACGGGAAAAATTAAAGAAATGCAACGAACTTCTCCAAAGCAAACAACTTAACATTATGTACAGTACTTAGCGTGTTTTACTAGAAAATGATTCAGGATGGGGTATAAATGGAATGGCAGGCATTGTACATGTCTGTATTTTGGTCTGGTGTACAACTACTTAGCTATATGATGGTACAGCTCCACGAACTCCACATTTACACATGAAGCATGTTGAAATTTACCGTTTACCGTTCAATATCAGTAAAACATGCAGTAAAACACAGAGTATGAACAAATTATTAATGTAACGTAACACGATTAAGTAAAACGAAATCATTTCTTTAAAATCATATATGTTCAGATGTTGGTGTACCAAATCGACGCGTCTATTTAATTTACCCGCTTCCGAGGAATTGTGGGTAAGTGAGGGTCAGTCGTCGCACTAATTACCAGTGATCACGTGGCATTGAAATCCACACGAGTCCGCCGATGATTGACTAATACGTCAATTAGTGGGCGCGCTAGGAAGATGCGACATAGATAAAGTCTTTGCTGGAACTTCCGCCAAGAGTAGTGTCTTGCGTGAAGAGGGAGATCGGTGGGAACGGCCGTCATCTACATAATATACTATGTAATGAATTCATAACTGTACTATAACATGTCAATAAACACATATCATATGCACACATTGTGCTGGTTTTGCAATACGTCAAGAAAAGAAAAGCGATACCTGACGCTGCTGTTGGTTGTTATTGAAACATCATTCAATTTGCTCAATTTTGAGATCGTTTCAATGGCCCCCAATGCACCAACCAATGATGCAACCAATGATGCATTCTTCTGCACAAGTATCATTTAAAATTTAAATTTCAAAATCGTTTTACTACACTAGTATTCAGTATAGACATACAATTGCCTATACCTGCGTAAGCCATCACAAACGTTGTGCGACTAAACGTATGTATAATTCTTGCAATCTTGACATTGCGAGTGTTGAGGTTGCAACAGGTCTGAAACGTATTACTACTCGTTCACTTAGAATCAACAGAGTTATAGCCCTTGATATATTCAAAGTATCATGAAATACTAATATAGTTCGTTGTAGCGAAAGACCCAAAAATAAAAGCCTCCAGTTGATAACGGTCCAATAGTGACATATAAAACATTAACATTGAACATGTACCTGTATACCATTCACCAATGCTATAATACCTCTGCACTTTCCAATATGTTCATGCATCACCCATCACACTTCACGTGCATATCTGAAAAATATAGTGATGGTAGATTTGTAAAGCTCCATTTGTAACGTATGGATCAGTGATAATTGAAGTAGAGAATATGCTTATA
>JAUTBT010068291.1:0-13972 GCA_032361225.1 Lepetodrilus schrolli
TGAAAATTTAATACATTTGACACATTGCCTGATTTTAGACATTGACTGTAACACACACACACACACACACACACACACACACACACACACACACACATATGAGCATGCACTAGTGGGTGGATATATATATTAGACGTCACACTGGTTGTAGTGCAATTGATGACAAGTGGTCTTTCCTCTCGTCCTCCAACCCAAAACAAACAGTGAACTACGTGCTTTCAATCGATTGGAGTAGTAGGAGGATGTGTTCGCTATATATAGCCTAGAGCTTCATCGGCCGAATCACCGGAGCATGCGCAGAGGAGACTAGTGGAGTTCCACGCCCAATATACACATATGCGAGTAACAGTTGGTTAGAACAGGGAAAGCGTTTGACTACGATTTCTGTCAAATTTTGAAGTTTGTCTGGTTTGAAAGGCTGACAAGATGTCGAATCAATGGCAACACGGACTATGTGGCTGTTTTGACAACTGTGGTTTGTGTATTATTTCCTATTTTGTGCCTTGTTACCGTTTTGGAAAGAATGCAGAAGCTGTTGGGGATAGTTGTTTGCTGTGCGGTTTGCTATTCCTTGTGCCCGGAGTGGATATCATCCTCGGCGCTATTACCAGAGGAAAGATTCGGGATATGAAAGGAATAGAAGGAGGGTTTATAACTGATTTGCTCTTCTGGTGCTTTTGTCCGTTGTGTGCGCTTGTGCAAGAAGCCCAAGAGGTGGATGGAATGTCTCCGCAGGCGATAGCTCGAGAGTGATGCTACAACTCCGTGTCTACAGCTACCTCCTCCCGTGGGAACTACCGCCAAATGTGCAGGCAAGGTCTTCTTCGCACGTCACTTCTCTTCAGTCCAGCGCGACAAACTATTATTGTCAGTGTACGCTGGTGCACGTGGCACACACTGGCATGGCAGTTTATGCAGACTGTGTATACCCGGAGAGACACTCGTATGTTATGACGTCACCTCTTGGTCGGTGCTTTGTTTTCCCTTCATCAAACGTTCTTCCTATTAACGTTGGCAGTTAATTATTCATCTAATTGGTTTTGCTGAATCTCAAAGAATGCTATTCCAATTTAAAGATATTTCAAAGTTCTGAACATTGCTCTCATTTAGCTATATTTGTGTATTTTACAAATGTAAGTTTTGACTATGTATTTTCTGTTATATTGAAAACGCACCTCCTGGTATATACATGTATGCGCTAATTCATTACCCAAATTATGTTACCATCATCTCATACTGCTTATATTTGTAACCTGTATGTATAATATATATATATATATACATATTTTGCTTGAAATAATCATGTATTTTTTCTCAGATATAATTTCATACATCTGGTTTTGTATTTCAAAATAATAGTATTATAATTGCAACTAAATCGAGCTGTTCCTTGCTATACTGTGGCAACCCGTCCACTGACATATGCTATATGACTATGCCATGTTGAGAATAACGATTCATTACTAAATGACATGCCACTTCCGCCTTTGTCCATTTCATTAATTTTATAAGCGAGTTTATAGCAAAACAGCCTTATATGTCTATTGTTATCTTGACAACTGTTATCTAATGAATATTTTAAACTTTCTTTGACCTCTTCAAATAAATAATCATAATATGAATACTTATGAATATATTGTGTATTGACTGAGACAGGGCTACCTGTTCCTGCAGGCAATATTTCGTTTGTTTGTGTCAAAATATTTAATATGTGGAATCATTTATCGAGTAAGTTATGCAACATCTGGTAAATCATAAGAAATCTACACCTGATATAATAGGTGTAGTAATATTTCGGCGACTATTAATAACAAACTATTATCAACCTCTTCTCTGGCAAGAACTTGCCAATATCAGCTATTTGTCTATGTTAATTACAAACCGTAGATAGTATAACGTAGAAAAGAAATATTGACAGACGCAACAGGTGTTACTTCAGTGTGACTATGCTAAACTAAATCATACCTGCATCTGTCGTTTCTCTCTCGTATATCGATATAGGGCTACTAGTCATTAACCCGATGCATTGGAAATAGGACTATGGATCAATTTAACGTCCTTGAAAACGTTCTTATGAATATAGTGTATTTATTATATATCAATATGTTAATTCTGGTGTATTGTATGCATGTTTATCAACTTAGTTCAATGACATTCTTCTTAAGTTCAATGGACATTCTTGATATGTTAAGTTTCCCCTGCTACATTAAATCCTGTCATGTTTCCCCTTCTACGTTAAATCGTGTCCACGAATTCGGTTGAAAACTTGAGTGCATGTGAAATCCTAAGTGGAGGAATGTAACTCATTTCCATCCCAAGAGGTTGTCACAAGGACACGACGTTAAAAGTAAGTCATGACGCGGTATGTGGGCGGGGAGTAAAAGCTCACCCGCGTGTGAAGGTCACGCGGAGATAGTGATACGATAGGCAAGTGTGAAGTGGGCAATTTGGTTTAAGTCCAACGAATCTGTGCTACAACCCGGATTCGCCCCGCATCATGGATGGACCTGAACTGAGGACCGACAGTATGAACAATGGATGTTCTGAGTCATTCAACTACATACAAGCCATATCTATATACAGCATAGTCATCGCCAGCTTTACAAAGCTATCGTGTCTTTGTAGATGTCAGTCTTTGTACGGCAGACATCCACCGATACACATTGCCACCGTGACCACTGGCACTGGAACCGTCTGCTGGTAATGGTCACAGTCTTCAGAGGTTGCATAGCAGTATAATGGCCGTCTCTTGGAGTCTTGTCCTTCATTGATCGTCATATAAGTCGTTAGATGCATGTTTGCAACTCTATACATGATAACTGTTGACACGAATTTTACATATTGACTACGATACATGAACAGTCAGACAGACAGTCAGTCAGACAGACAGACAGACAATCAGACAGACAAACAGACAGACAGACAAACAGTCAGACAAACAGACAGACAAACAGACAGACTAACAAACAATCAGACAGACAAACAGTCAGACAGACAGACAGACAGACACAGTCAGACAGACAGACAAAAAAATCAGACAAACAATCAGACAGACAGTCAGTCAGACAGACAGTCAGACAGTCAGACAGACAGACAGACAGTCAGAAAGACAGACAGCCACACAGTCAGACAGACGACAGACTTTATTGAGACGAACCATTACAATAATTATATTGCCTCTGGCCGTATTATACTAATTTACACAATGAATGATAATGACTCAAACTTCAGTCAGTAAGTGTCCATACCATCGCTGCAACCATCCTAACAATAAATAAACGTGACGTGATTGATCGCTAGAATAACGACAAGTTAGTGGAAGGCGATGCATCATATATTAAAACGATTAATTATAACGTGCAGCTAATATATGAATGGCTGATAATCTGTGTACATGTAAATCAGCAGGATTACTGTGATGTTCATGATCACTATGCAGCCATAGTAACTTACACGGACTTAAGGATACATTGGATAACATTCAGTATCCAAGCAGTTTATCCACAAACCTATAGCCAGTCGTCCTCGATAGAAAAACAGTTATGCCTACAGTTATGTTGTCACCTAGTAACAAGTGTTTCACGACGACGTCACAAGTCGTATCCCTTCTTAAATCGGCATCTAACTCAGGAGGTGGTAAACTGGGTCATAAAGTCAGGCGCTCCTAAATTATATATATATATATACTTATAAGATGGCAAGCCTGGCCTCGATGGTTAAGACACCTTTCGAGTACGAATTCAACTCAAATTGTGTAGGTGGATCTGTGAACGAAACTTTGAGCAGAGCATTAACTTGCATTAAAGAAAATGTTGCGTAACCCTGGGGGTGTGGACGCGGGGAGGGGAAATGGGGGGGGGGGGTTATCACAGGGTAAAGAGCAGGACGTGCTGACGTTATTATGACTCCGTGACTGTCAGAGCAATGATCGATAGATCACCAGAGTGCCATCACTAAATCTAGAAGCGCAATACTACTGTGTTCCTGAAACATTGCACATGTCTGAATGGCTAGCCTGCAGCGCGTTCCCATTGATCGATGTCCAGATGCTAGTCCTCGACAAGCAAACAGTATAGCAGAATATCGCTGACACATCACGAAATAACAAGTGCCATGTAGGATCAGTTGAAAGACTTTGAAGTATTTGACTCCCGACTGATATCACCTGATGGTCATTATAATGAATTCAGTCCGGTGTATGAGAACGCATTGTAGTTCCCAGACTCGCATATTCCGCATGGACCATGTAAAGAATGGTAATTAACGAGAAGCGTCCTCGATGAGTTCGTTTGGAATAGCTTAACATATTAGATCTAGCACTCCTAATATTACACGCGACCCAAATGCTTAATCATAGTCTCATGTCTCATTTAATGTTATAAAAAAAAATGAACGTACTAAAATTTGAAATGTATTTTGTTTTGTTTATAAAACTGTATTGACCGTTAGTTATATTGCTGTGGATTCATGAACACAAAACATACCAGTTTAATTTTCCACTCCATGAACTCATTTATTCACATGAATGTAGTGTGCAACTCCCTGTGAAGTGGAAAACCGACTGATCAGGTTTTGTTGACTATCTCATCATTCTTAAAGTCCCCCCCCCCCCATCTTCAGCACAACTCGCAAATCATTGGTAATGTCATGTGTTAAGAACGAGACACATGCTGTGAATTCTACTTGATCCAGCGTATCTCTTAGGGTCCGCTGACCTTTTAGGTTGTACCGATCCTTGTATAATAGTGATTATCACAGAAACAGTACATTAATCTGGTTTAGGCCCGGGAATCCGACACAAGGTGTTAGTTACGGTTGATCACACAATCGTACGTCGAAGAAACGGGATTTTCACTTCTACGGCTGAACTGTGGTTAACACCCATCGTTAATTGATGTAACGCTCCTTGTCAATTGGTCACACCTCACTCTTCTTGTTGCTTAGGTTATCAATACCCGTGTATACGAGTAGTTAACCTCCTGGACCCAAATAAAACTACACTCACCAACATACCTCTAGGAAGGTACATTCTTAAAACTAAACTAATACAACGCATCTAAAACAACACACCCCTCAAACTGCATGGCCCCCACTACCCTACCCCCTCCGCCCCGTCCCCTGCCCTACCAACTACCTTCCACCTCCCATAGCACTACCATTTGGCTTAAAATAAAAAATAACAATTTAGACATCGCTATGAAAATTCCACTTTTTAGATCACTTCCAAATTCATTCATTTTTTTGTGGTCTCTATCTTCCAAATTTATCTATTTTAATTATCAATTCATTTCTTTATCCACTTATTTATTTTTCTTTTCTTTTATTTATACTTTACTTTTTATTTTATACTTTTACTGGACGCAGACGTTAAACTTCAACAAAGTGAAGTCAAGATTGCCCCTGACCCCGACCCAACTGCGAAGCCTCGATAACACCTTGACACTAGGCACCTCGCCCCACCCCACCCCACCCCGCCCAGCCAAGCCAACGCCTTGACACTTGACATCCCAGCCCCACTAGACAGGATCACCGCGGTCACCACCACACCCGACGTACAAGAATGGAAGATGACACGCATGCGACCCAAGGAGGGTCCGGTCTGCCGAAATCAACCAAGTTGGAAGGCGACCGAAAAAACAACCAACTCAAGAAGAAGACAAAGATAGCTAAACGTTTATTGAGAGGTACAACATATTGCTACACATAGAATAATTACATACTTTGTCAATTTCACTCACCTCAATGAACAGTGTTGTAAGGTCGTTGTTCAGACATAGATCTGTGTTTTTACCAGTTTTACTTCAAATAGTGGTTTGTTCTGAATGTGGAAGGATCTAGGGCTGCTATTTGACTTTAAATGAGTACAATTTATGTTTTAGTCTGGCTAGTTATGCATGCAGCAGTAACGTATGTATCGTAACGTATGTATCAAACTGAATGTAAAATACATATATTAATCAAAGTTTCGTAGATATGAAATTCATTGATGCTAACTTTACTGTACGTATTTTCACCTTTATGACAATGTATTCAGACTTACAGTTTGTGATAGTAAATGCATATAGGGTGAAACGTTTTAATAAATACTTAATGTATATCTTATAAACAAGTAGAAACATGTCTCTACCAGCAGGAATTCCACGAGTAACGTATGTATGCAATGGCATCTATGTTTATCAGTAATTCAGAGTTTAATACAGAAAATTACGTTGGCGACGGGTTACGTAGGCATTATTTCAGGAGTTTAGACATGGATTAAAGTTCTTAGATTTGACTTATGATGAAACTGTTAAAATGCCAATGAGCCCTACAGCCACCCTTCGTGTAGGAAATGAATACTAGTCAATTATGTATCTGCATTTTTTGTGTGTACTTCAATAGTTGTAACGATAAATAGAAGTCAAAACAGAATATATATTAAATTAATCAACAAACAGACACAACTGGTACAACTCTGAAACATCGTAAATGTTTAACGTAGTGTATCAAATTGATCAAATAATTGTACGATGAACTGACGAAAGTGGTTCACAGTAGGTTCAGCAGTACCGGAAGGTGTTCTATTCACTACACTGTTCTCGTCACTGCAGTGACTATATCACTTTTCCCTGATTGAGAAATCTCAGTCTTTCACTGCTAAGTATATAATAAACCTATCACTAACTATTTTGACTAAATATTATTTTATGCAGCGGGGCGATGTCCGAAAGACGGAACATACACAAATTTGCCTGTTCCGTCTTTCGGACGTCGTCCCTCTGCATAAAATAATACTTACTCAACATATCTAGTGATATTTGATCACATATATATCAATAATATGATTCGTTTTGCCTATGCGATATAACTCAGTACATCGTTGCCATATAGTATTCCTGCAGCGGCAGCAACATGAAATAGACATTTGATAACCTCTATATATGATATAAACAGATTTTTGTGTGATTTTTTAATATTTTATTTAAAATTTGGTTAGGTTGTACAAACGAAGAAATTGAAGTATTTTTGTTTGTCATTCCATAAAATATTTACCGAGATAATCTATGCATTTCATGCCAAACTATATATAGTAGACTTATTGGATATCCTTGTATACAATGCGTTTGACACCACGCTGTTACTTTATTCTAATGCAGTCATTGATTTAGCAAATTATGAACCGGTTACAATAGCAAGGATTTCTATCAAGTTGAGTGGATGCACCTTTGTTTGTGTAGCACAGGTCTGTTTTCGAAACTGTTTGATTGTAACTGTCTCAGCTTGTGTATGAGAGTTATGTATATATATACACATACATAGTTAATTACACCTTTTCCTACTGGTACTTCATATTCAGCAGACTACAATATAGATCGTTCTAGTATGGAGACGACCAGAGGAAACTTATTTACATTTTAGATATGTATTTGATTTATTACGAATATTGACATACAATGGTTAGATCTTTCTAAGGTTCTAGGAACATCAATATATTAACTTGACAAAGTGACAAAAACAATGGATTCCGCCTATATAGGAACGCCTGTTGTCGAGTTTCACAGCCACAGTTGACTCTGATAGAAGTAATGTAATTCTGATACGTATTGTTGCAATCTGGTTAGCCGGACGCCATGGCCCTAGCACTGCGAGTTCTTCTAACGACACAAGGAATGATTTCTCAATCAGTTGTAGAATATGATATACCAGCCAATTCAAGGATGGAATGTTCTCATCTTTGTCTCCAAGACAAGTCATGTGCGTCTTTCTTCTATGACGATATCAACAACGGTTGCTTTCTCGCCGATGAACTTCAGAATGTGACGTCGATGGATCCAGCCCTTCCTAATATGAATTACTACGAGATGCACTCAGGTGAATTATTATAATAATATATAATGAGAGAGAAATATATCCACTGTTTGATTCGACCGTCTGCAAATGTATAAAGGTATCAGAGTATAAAATATATTATTAGTTACCAACGGCATTTCCGGGGTGTACGTTTTTTTTCAAGCCGAAATTTCTCGTATATCCCGAGCTCGAAACGACCAAACACACGAATTTATCCAAAATCGTAAAAGATCTACATACTTTTAAGAAAGCAAACTTGCGAATATCCATGTAGAATGTCTTACTAACGTGCGAGTCGAGGATGGCCGCCATGACGTAACAACTATTAACTACGGCCAAACCGGGGTGTACGAGTTTATCGAAGACATCTCTCAACCAATCAAATCGCTAGAATCGTCGCATATTTTGGATACAAATATTTCCGAATATGTAAACTGATCAGGTAAATATTTGCACATACAGTCTGTAAAACACTGTTTATCTGGATGTTCATAAACTATTAAGATATAACAGTGACATTCGTGTCTATATTTTAAGTAAAACATCCCACTAAATATGTAAGGAAGGTATAATATTGTGACAGTGTGATATTTGGCACACTATTTTTAATGAGGCCTTACAAATTACACTCTCTAAATCAAGTGTATTGTTATAACATAGTGGCGGGTCAGCCACCATTAGCCACTTTAACTTGGCCCCAGCTCAGTTAAGCTAGTAATTATCAAATTCATTGTCTAAATATGTCAATGGGATTATCAATTAGTACGATGTATCCAATTGTAATTCGCTACATGTTGTTTCAATATTGCAATAACAGACTATTAGTATGCAGTAGCTTTGCTTACCACGTACGTTTGATGTTTGTTAATATCCATAGTAACGTCGTATGGGTACATAAGTGATGTTTTAATATGTCAACATGGAAAATATATATCCAGAATCAGTAGTGGAATAGTAGTGTACTACTGTATACTTCAAGATGTGATACAGAACGAATATCAGAAGATGGAATGGTGAGATTCTATTTATTACCAAATATTATTTTAAAGTCATTAAAGAAGAAAAATGCCAAAGTCAAATCTTTAGGCTACTGTGCATTTGCACGGACATCATGGCAATACTAAGACATCACAATTGTAGCGATGACATCACAATGGTTGAACAATCAAATACGTGGGTCAAGTAAACAGCTGATCTAGTGATGTTTTATCCACAGTAGATAACATATGCAAATGAGTAATTCATAACCAATCAGTGATTTCGAAAAGCGTTATCACATGGCCCCCGTTTCACAACGGCCTCCTAACTATTTAGGAGCTCATAAACCAGTCCTAAGAGTAGTCAGCTCGTAACAAGTGTTTCACGACGACGTCACAAATCTTATCCCTTCTTAAATCGGCATCTAACATAGGAAGTTATAAACTGGGTCATAACGTTAGGAGCTCCTAAATTTAGGATGTCGTTGTGAAACAGGGGACTGTAGACTAACATTGTTGTTATACTGACGTTATCTCCTGTGGGAACCAGTATTTGGTGATAAAGAGTGTTTGATGGTAACTCTAAAAATGACGACAGACGCAGGGATGCATGACATCAAACATTGATAAATGTAGTCTCAAATTTAAGTTCTCTAAAGGATGTACGGTATATTTATGTTCTGCATTTCAGATCACTGCAACAACGGCTACACTTTTAACAGAGGCCTGGATCTGTGTTACAAAGTGTTCTCAACGCGCATCAGTTGGCACAGTGCCAGAAGTAACTGTGATGACGATGGCGCACATCTGATCAGAGTGGAATCTGACCACGTGAACAACTTGATGTTCCAGCATGCAAAACGTGCAGGTAAAATACATCCCGTAATAAAATGAATGAGAAGTTAAGTGTTATTTAAACATCATCTCAGCCCAAACATGAGAAACAAAAGGTGAGATCTGATTTTAATAATATTTGGATGTACAGTTCTATGTTTACTGTTCTATGTTCTATATATATACTGACCTCCTTTAGAAACGCACCACACAATTCATCACCGACAACAATGATTTATTGAAATTATATCACTGGGAAAATGTGTTCAGGTGAATATAATTCAGTGGTGAACACTTATCATCAACACACATACGGAGAAAAAAAAAGTTTTTATTCCGTGATACCAGATTGAACAGCATAGGGGTCTAAACCAAAATTGTACGATGTTCTGAGGTCAAATGTGAAGGCATGTGGAATGATGATAATTGAATTGTCTGGCTACAGCTCAAATGGTAATTTCAACTTGTAGCAATCCTACCGCTTGATTGCGTTCGTTTTCTGACACTCGCGGCACCATTTACTCTATTTTACGAACGTTTAAAAGGAAAATCACCTTTCAGGCTCTTTCATGGCATATTGCTTCAAAGACATTTACGCTAATGTGCTCTCCTTCAGAACAACAGGCAAAAGTCATGATTTTCATGATTTCCATGTGCACATAGTTCGGTTGACGCAAAGTCTTAATGTTGTGTTGGCTCGCATTGGTTAACATGTTAGCATTAAGTTTACATTGATATCGTTGCCACAAATAGTAAAGTTTAAAATATATATAAGAAAACTAGGTGTGCGTTTCTAAAGGAGTTCAGTATATATATATATATATATATATATATATATATATATATATATATATATATATATACTTCATTAGTAAAATCACATAGCGAACACCCCGATTTACTACCGGACTACAAAACGACCCTTTCGGGAAACACTACGTGTAGACTAGACAAGGCAGGTTTCTTCTATTGGCTACTGTAGTTCCCGGACCAGGCCCCCGTTTCACAACGACATCCTAAATTTAGGAGCTCCTAACTTTATGACCCAGTTTGTCACCTCTTAAGATAGATGCCGATTTAAGAAGGGATACGACTTGTCGTCGTGAAACACTTGTTACGAGGTGACAACGTTTAGGACTGGTTTATGAGATCCTAAATAGTTAGGAGGCCGTTGTTAAACGGGGGCCTGGACTCTAATTCGGGAACCAAAGGTCTTGCGTACCCGAGCTTCCAGTGGTGGAGGGTGTGAGGGTGGGGAGCAATGAGGGAGCATAAATGGGTCTGATGTCTTGACCCGTTATCATCGTTGGTTCGTCAGTACCAGGCGGTGCTTGGAGGTTTGTACTGCAATCCCGTGCAACAGTGTAAACCTTACCACGCGGGCTGGGATTGATCTACGTTGGATCCCCGATAATCCGCACGGTCCTATATAATAATGTTTTAACACTTTTAGAATTCACATTATCGTGATGTCTTAAGAACAGGATTCAAGATGATGATATTTCCAAGGATCAGACAGTTTGGGTTTCTAGAATGCTGTGATACGAATGAGTAGAATTTCTCTAACGGACGTAGTGTATGGATATGATATAGATATCGTTCTATTTCATTACAGACACTTCTCTGTGGACAGATGGGAGAGAAAATACCGATGGTTTTCTGTGGCAGGATGGTTCAAACATGTCGAAGTCTTATTGGGCACTTAATGAACCTACTACAGTCAATGAGTGCATCGTCATCAACGTTAATGAAAACGTGGCATCGACCAGTTGGCACGACCTAGGCTGTAATGCTCTCGATGGTTATGTTTGCCAAAAAGATATGGATGCCACCAGATGTTAATGTATATGAAAGACGTCTATGTGTCACAATGTTGCTAAAACCGAAAGGTACATAGGTATTTATAGAGATATTCATAGGTACGCGTTTCAAGCTGTGTGATACGCTAGTAATTAGTAACTGTATATTATTATTTTTAATAGCAATAGACGTAATAATGAGTTATATTCGATGATCAGAATAACTATATGACCCACCACCACCACCCCCAACACAAACACACACACACACAAACACACACACACACACACACACACACACCCACCCACACACACACACACACACACACACACACACACACTACAAACATTTTCATCTATTTACTAAATGAATACGGAACTAGGCAAATTTAGGTGTTTCCCCTTTCCACCGAGTAGTGACACATATTCTTTGTTGCTTGTCCGCCAAACAAATAATTTGGGTTACATTGCCATTGTGGAGGAAATAGTAAATCAAACTTCAGAAACAGATCTAGGTGTTTTATTAAATATTTGCAAATAACACTCGTAATTGGTTATAAATTTAACGTCGACAATAAACGTATATGCCAGTAGTATAGTATAATATATTATTTTGCGCCCACTAATACATGCGGCTTTACTCTATTACTTTTATGTAATGGCAGTTCCAGCAGTAGAACCAACGTTGCAGTAAGTATTCCACACGCAGCCGCATAAAATGCTGTCTGCGACTGGACGAGCGTGATGGGATGTTTCTTGGTTCTGTTCTTCTTTTCACATCGGTTTTCTGGCCACCATCTGCTTCTGATCCGATCAATGACGCCAGAGTTGATGAGGCTGAGGACCCTTGAATATATAATATATTGCGAATTATTATGGAATTGGAAATATGTATATAATCGAAATAGATACAGACAGGACAACATATACTCAACAAAATAAATTAAGGGCCGGCTTTCTACCAAATTTGGAACTCGGCTTGAGTAACCTGGTGCCAATCTTCTTCATATATATGTCTGCACGTTTTTTTAAGTACCTTGTTCCTGTAGACGTTTGGAAATCCTTCGTAGCTAAAATTATATAAAACTAAATTTATATATCCAAAAAGACTCCTGGCGCTTCATTAATTTTGTTGAGTATATTAAGCTCTGGGATTAAAAACGCAAATCGATGTTTCTGAGTTTATAAATTATTAATAGTTATTTATTTGACTCAAACAGATACAGTGTGATTGTACATATGTCCGTTTCTATTATTCGTCATAATGTGTTCTGTTCACACTCACGTCTTTAACCGGTTTGAAACGGCCGAATTGAATGACTCGATCCGAATTAACTGTTCATACTACAGGCATTTCAAACCACTTTCAAACCAGTTTACTCACACCACATTTTAATCCGATTTGACTAAAACAATTCCAGCCGATTCGGATTGAACGGGAAATTACAACTATAATCTACAATCCAAAGCCAGAATGATTTGTACCAAGTAAATAAATATTCCGGATATAATTACACCTGTGTACAGTAACGGTTGTAAAGCTTAAATATGCACATATTAAGTGGAATAAATGACAACCATACAAATGACAACCAATGAATATTATAATCTAGGAATACACCAACCAAATTGTGTGAGCATGCGTGTGTATATATGGTCATAGTCATTCTAGCAGGGATATAATAAAACCGCTCGGCAACAATGTCATGGGTGTATGCTAGTGTGTGTGTGTGTGTGTGTGTGTGTGTGTGTGTGTGTGTGTGTGTGTGTGTGTGTGTGTGTGAGAGTGTTTGTCTGAACGAGAGAGAGAGAGAGAGAGAGAGAGAGAGAGACAGAGAGAGACAGAGAGAGACAGAGAGAGACAGAGAGCGACAGAGAGAGACAGAGAGCGACAGAGAGAGGGAGACAGAGAGAGAGATATGATGGCGAGTGAGAAAAGAAGGAGAGAAGAGGAAGAGGTAGACAGGTAAAGTGGAAACGGACACGTAATATCGCCTTGAAACTGTTTTCATGTGAAAGTGGTTTTATTGTGAACAATGTCAAACCGGCTTGCGAGACCGTGTAGTGTGAATGTATGTTCTGAAATCAGTTTGAATCAATTCGAATTCCCTAATTCGAATTGAAAGTGGTGCCAGTGTGAACAGTTATAGATATAGCTATATATATTTGCATGAATTTCAGGCATAAAATTCCAAACAAACACATCTAAATAAATCCTATTACCTGTTGATCATAAACAGTCGATTGTTTTGCACAAAATGAAAATACACTGACAACATATGTAACATTTACTGTAATGTTATAGAAAACTAAAAATAGAAACATATTTGCGTTTGCTGTACAAATCTGAATGATATTTTATGACACTTCACATACATTTAAAACATTTTATTTTATAAGAATGATGGAGTAAGTGTGTGTGTGTGTGTGTGTGTGTGTGTGTGTGTGTGTGTGTGAGAGAGAGAGAGAGAGAGAGAGAGAGAGTGTGTGTGTGTGTGTGTGTGTGTGTGTGTGTGTGTGTGTGTGTGTGTG
>JAUTBT010068302.1:0-13972 GCA_032361225.1 Lepetodrilus schrolli
ATAACTGCATTGCCACTCTACAGACATTGCATCCTATCAATATGGCGTCAGAAAGGTAACTTTCGCGAACATTGATGCCGCGGCCCCGGGGGGTTTTGCAACAATTACTTCTGATATCTACTGCAATTACAGTACGCCTTTTCAACCAATTCGACGAATCAAATTCAAGAAAATGTCATTATAATGTTGCAATAAAGGATAATATCCTATTGAGAAAATGTAACGGTATCTGAATACCTGCGTTTCACGAAACGATCGTACTGTAGTCCTGGCCTAAATCAGCCCGTGCGCCATGCTTTTACTACGACAGGAAATGATGTAGGGGCTATAGACCCTACCTCGATTTACCTCCGAGCTACAGGTACGGCCCTTTACTGAAACGCGGTCTTGAAGTTAGTTAAATTGATGTCTACTATCACTATTGGGCCTGCATGCATATATAATGTCATACCGACCACATCGTATTATCTCTATAACCTACCTCTGTCCACAATTATGACCTCATAGGGGTATCATTCCAGGGTGCCACTGGTCCACAGGGTATACCAGGCGACAGAGGCGAACGAGGACTGAAGGTACTATTATAAACCAGCATTAAATTCTGTCTACATATATTATAATATAGACATTTGTGCACAATCTCCTGTACGAATATGAAGAATTATAATCCTCCTAGACCAGTATGTGTCTATTATACACAATATAAACACACATGTCCAATCTCTTGTGCGGATAAGAAGAATTCTACATAATAATGTCCTAGTGTTGATTACGTGTTTTGATCATTCTAGGTTTCATGTTTAGATCATTCTAGAACGTAAATAGGGCCAAAGCACACTAAATCAGTATTCTGATAATTCTTTGGACATATTACATATTCTAGAGCTGTATTTTCCCTCTTTGATCATTCTATGCTCTGAGTACATGTTCTGATCATTCTATGCTCTGAGTACGTGTTCTGATCATTCTATGCTCTGAGTACATGTTCTGATCATTCTATGCTCTGAGTACATGTTCTGATCATTCTAGAACTCTGATTTGGTGTTCTGATAAATCTTTGACTCTGTTTACGTCTTTTGTGTTTTCATCATTCTAGGGTTCTAAAGGTGACCCCGGTAACAACGGCCATAAAGGAACCAAGGTGAACATCTCGCAGAGCAAGGATGAATTTCAAGAAGATTCTAGCATACGTTTATAATGTTCTATTATATTATATCACCTGCACCTACAATATTTATATAAGGTGCTCGGTGTACTCTAGATCTGTAGATAGCACTGTGATACATCAGTAATATATTGTTAGTATGACAATGGATATCACAGGGAAAGCACAAAGTTACCCAAATATATCAGAAAGTGTATTATTCCAACTGACAGCCTCACTCTTGAGAGGATTATACGCCAACCTAACTTCATGGCAAGGAACTGTGACTGGTATCGGTATCGGAGTGACGTCCCTTTGTAGCTAGCTTCTGTGTGTTGCCTCCCCCTTTTCCTGTTTCTATGATAGTTGTATTGTGTGTTGTCATTCCAACAGGGTGAGAGAGGAGACCATGGACCAAGCGGGAAGGATGGGATAGATGGGAGAAGGGTAAATGCTAAAAGTTGGATCACGTTTAAATGACTCTCTCACGGACATGATTAGAAGCGCCGTAAATTAACCATTTGAAACGGGTCTCACTATATGGATTACATTACATATATATATATACTTACTATATAATTATATAATTATGTACTATAAGAATTATTTTGCAGTAGTTGAATTTGTATAAAAATGAATGGTCCCTCTGATACCGAAAATGATAGTTTTGAAACACAGAATTCCCTTTGTCAAGTGCATAGTAGGAAAGTGAAATTTATATTTTTTAATTACAAATGACAGAATATCCGTGAGAGAGTTGATTTAATATCTCGCTTTATAATCATTGGTCCATTTACACGCAGAACTAAAAAAAAACTAGAATGCTTTATAACCACCTCCGTGGCGTAGTGGTTAGAGCGTCGGCCATGAGAGCGGTAGGTCGAGGCACGTGGTTAGAACCGTTCAAAGACACTACTTATTGTTCCCCTGCTTGGCACTCTGCATAAACAGAGGTAGTGCAAGGACCTGTCGACTCGAAGCACCTGTTCTAATGGCTGCAGGATATTCCGTGAACTAGGAGAGCAACAGCCGATGTCAAACAGGCATTAAAATCATGCCAGCCGTGATATGAGTGAAATAATCTTAAAAACGGATCTACACCCCCAAATAAACCAACCATATGCTCTTATACTCGAAACGGTATCATTTTAGCGGTCAACCATTCTTTAAAAAAAATTAGTTATTTACAAGGCAGCCACCGTTTTGATAATGTTATGCTGATGGGCTTGCATGCGTATTCGTTTCAAACTGATTTATCTGTATAGTCTTCTCAATATTTTAACATTGGAAGTGGGAGCATGTACCTGATTAAGTGGCACCAGGATCTAGTGCGTAACTCTTTCCATGCTGTAGGCAACTGGAGATGCCCTACTGTGCTTTATCTAACAGAGACAGGGAACTAAAATCTATGTTCTATGAATGTATTCTTTATTTCCCAAAAAAATCTACTAATACTGTGGGCCGGATTGTTGTTTATAATGTTAGTACGGATTGTCGTCATGCTATAACGTTATACTGAAATATGTGATCATTTATGATTCCAGACAGCATGGTGTGTATGGTAACGCATTGCCTATCGCGAAAGTAAGTTTGCATTTTCTTCAGTGATGTCTCAAATATTACTTTCCATTTCAGGGAGAACAAGGACGGGAAGGAAAAACAGGTCGACTGGGTCCCAAGGGAGATCGGGTTGGGACCTTTGCCTACGACTTTACCATCGTAGACAGACTTTACCATTACTAGACTATCATAGACAGACTGTACTATCATAGACAGACTTTGCTATCATAGCCGTTTCCTTCTTAGACAAACTTTACCTTACTTTACTATAATAGACGCTTTGTTATAGTAATAGACAGACGTTACCTTCATCGCCATCATAGACGTTACCTTCTTAGGCTTTACCTTCATAGGCACTAAATTGTCGTATTATAGATATCAAGTTATAGATGTCTTCACAGGCTACCTTCACAGACATACTAAATTTACCACAAATAGACAGACTATACGATAGGCACTTTACCTTCATAGACATACTTTACCTTCATAGACATGCTTTACCTTCATAGACAGACACACTTCTTCATAACATTGTGTGATATTGAAATGTTACTTCGTGTGCTTATTTTATAACGGCATGAGTTTTCTTAACACATGTGAGTGTCGCATTTACATTAACTTTCGTTTGCTCGTGACTCTCAGTCTTTTATTTTTCTTAATTATTATTAATATGTTCTATGATTGTTGTGCTCAGTTTATCTCAAGATTATCCTCGAGATTCAATATTATTCTTGATTATTTATTTTAATGATTTAATCTGCAATTTTTACTGTCATTTTTAAATAATTCTTCATGACGTATTTTCATGTAAATTTGACATGGGCCCTGTAAATATGTCCTAGGGTCAACTCGGCAACAGGGGCCGAACAGGAATGCCAGGACCTCATGGACCCACGGTAAGACCCGGTAAAATTATGACAATGTTACAATGTCCGTAAATAATCATGATCAATTTATTTACATTGTAGATCGACCCGATGGTGAGACACCTTTTTTAAAAGCATTGTTTGAAGATTTCAAAATTAGCTGTCATACTATCCTCGAAACCATAGTGTTTATTATATTTCCATGTCTTCCGTTCTTGTGGGCCATTGAAATATATAAACATATTGGTGTAGAGGCTATCTTAATACTAACACATTTACAAAGAATTGGAGATGTGTCGTGCCTTTTCTTTATTAATTCATAATTTAACAAGCTATTTGTGGTTTTTTCTCTCTACTCTTTAAATCTGAATACCGACCGTCAGCATTCGGCCTTCTTCGAGTTAGTTTTCCTTTGTTCCAGACGCCTATGTACCAAAGGGAAGTAATTCGATGTTGTTCCCAGTGCTAGTGAAAAGCATTGTAGCTTAGACCTTGAGGGCATCATTGGTAGTCCAATGGTATCTCTTCAGGGTCATATTTGTGTATTGGAGGTATTCTACTGAAATATTTGTGAATTTCCTCGCGTGTGGATATTGAAGTAGTGAATATAACAGGACATTAGTGTTGGCCAAGCAAAGTCCTCAATCCCAAATCCGCCGCATCTACTAAGACGAACACCAACGCAAAGTTAGGCTTCTATCATGCATGTCTATTTTCTTTATTTTTTAAACAGTAATCACCAAAATGAACTTATGGCAAGAGTTACTTTGTCAATAACATGTAATTTGACATATTCGTTTCATATAGGAAAAGGTTTAAACAGCATGCAATGTAAACACCTTTTTATGCTTGAGATGGATCTACTGTTCTTGGGTGTTCAGTAAAGGATATATACTATCATGAATACTTTAATCACACCGTTGAATAGAGCAGTGAAGTATTTCTCGATAGCTTGTGTATATTGTTAATAAAGTTATTTCTGTGATATTAGGAAACAGTGAGCAAGCTTAAATGAATCTACGAAATACAATTCAACAATGGCCATCAATATTTATGCAAGTTCATACTAGACTGTTTTGCTGGTTTGTAATATTGTAGCATTCCTTTTCATGCTGATTCTAACACGAATAGCCTAGATTAATAAAGCCGTGTTATTTTATATTCGCTGCAATTCACAATTTAATAATAACATCCTATGTTGTTAACTGCACTTTCATCAGTATGTATACAAGCTATGAAATATAATATTGTCGCTCACTTTACAACGCACGTTGGCTGTTTAAAAAATATATATATTAATGTTCATCAACATTTTTGTAAATCGGTAAATTAGTCATATCTGATGATAAGTTATGTTTAATATGCAGAAACACACAATCTCGTTAAAAGTATATCTCAATTTCGGTGATGATATATTTTGGAAGGTAAGGGATAATTTTTCATGCGGATCTCACATAAAAAACATTGGCAGAAGCAAAATCAGATTTGCTCATGACAACATCATTAAATATTCAGGAGTGCAAGATTCCCCTTATGTGCTGCTGCACGGCTTCCGCTTAGCTTCCGTAATTTAATCCTCTCCATGCTGGAGGCAACCGGGGATGCTACATAGAGCGTTACCCTTTGCCTAATCCAGTAGGGTGAGGATTAGTAAAATAAAACTTTAAAAAACACAAAAAAAAACGGAAATTAAACACCTTTTCCGTTTTGTTTCCGGAATACGGAATTTTAAGTTGTATTGCTATGAGAAGTGAAGCATTGTAGTTTAGTGTGTATGTAAATATTGCTAATGAACATGTGAAGATGTTTGCTTCAATTTGAATAAACGAGATATCCTATACTATTGTTACATCTGTTCCAACCCATTCCTGTCCAACAATTGTAATATGTTCTTAATGTTTTACTTCGCTGCATAGAGTATTCTAGTCAACATTAAATGTTACAGTGTATATATATTCTTAGGACTTTACTTGACAGTTGAATCAAACGTGTATTATGTCGCTTTCTACAAGAGGTCTGCTTTTAAAGGATCCGTAAAATCATACTAACATTCAAAATCCCCCACAGGGCCCACAGGGTGACCAAGGACTCTCAGGACAGAAAGGAGAAGCCGGTGATCCGGTATGTATGAAGACGTCTCAAATAAAGCATACATGTTTTATATCTAACCCAGTCCATTACGTCCCTTCTTGCTGCCTTTCATAAGAGTTCAGCAGTTTTCAAGAGTTTACTAGTGTGTATCTTTGCTCACTGCTGCACTGCAATTATTTCAATAAATATCACACCAACCTGAACATTATCAGTAATTCGTGGCATGCTATATGATTTGTTTATAGATAGATTTCAGTCACATATTAAATCTAGTAAATGTATTTACCTGTCTAATAGAAGCATGAAGTTAGCATGAATTCTCAAACAACCAGATACTCAAAATAGCAGCGCCACCTATGAGTAAAAGTTTAACCAACTGTTGTAAATCATCAGGAGACAAAACCCTGCCTTGACTAACCCCTCTAATAGTATGGGAGATAACCGTTGCTTGGTCTGTTTCAGGGGAGATAACTGTGTGATGTTCTATTTCAGGGTCCCATTGGTCCCCCAGGTATTCCAGGACTGATTTCCGACGTGGCCGAAGGGAAAGTGGTATGGGAGGACCTAATCAACAAATTCCAAGTACTACTCCAGTGGTTTTTTTGCATGGTGCTCAGCACCCTGTCAACGCCTTAGACTTAGTTCCGCTCTTTTCCTTCTTTCGTTTTAACTCCTCTTCGGTTGAAACTTACACATTTCCCTCTTAATTTTAGATATTTTTTTCCAAATCATCGTGCATCATATTATGGGAGATGGTCACCTCATATAATTACCACCCGTCCTTCTTTGATCAATCTGCTTCTAGAATTACTTAGATTCCGCATTTATAAATGACACATAGGTTATTTACGTAGTTGTATCATTGCTGTGCGAGTCGCGCGTGCGGTTTTCATTTTCTGAGCGCTTGTGTCCGGTTGGTTTCAGAAACTGTGTTCAACGCACAGAAATCAAGGAGTAGTACTTGCTTTCCGGCGGAAGCGTGCTGATTGCGCATGCGTTGCAAAGAGCAGTAAATTCTGTTTGTGGACAGTCGCGAATTGGCCTCGGTCATTTCCGCTGTTCCAATAAATTGGATCCTATCTCTGGCAAGCGCATACCGCGTCAAGACGCGTCTACCGTTGTGTATAATGTTGTACACTATATGTACACTATGAATTACTCTATACACTATTGATATTGTCCCCAGCATTCAAGTGCAATCACTGATGCTCAGTGACGACAATGCTTACTTCTGCGCAGGTGAGTTATGCTGGTCACGTGATAGCGAAAATGCGAGTGGGAATTGTCAAGAAAACTAATCAATGGCTTAAATGTGTTTCCTCAACAAATGTAACAGATACACAAGTTATTTCTACGTAAAATATAATGAGGAAACATGTAGGTATAACATCGTCAATGGAGTCAACTTAAATATAATGAGGAAACATGTAGGTATAACATTGTCAATGGAATCAACTCGAGACAAAGTAAGTATGATTATGAGTTGCTTCCCTTGGTTCCAAAATATTTACATAATACATTTAGCTTGTTGTTGGAAATACGTAATACAGTAAATACGCGTCCATATCGTAGTCTAATTTAGTGATCTGCAGTTCATTTAATTCCATATAATTTAATTTCTAACCAACAAGTCACAAGTCTGTTGAGTGATACCCATACGCCATTTTTGCACACGGCTGCTTTCTGACCAGTATTGTTGCATGGCTGCGCAACGCAACGCGGCAGGTGATATATGAAGGTGGTGTTGGCTTTGCTGCCTTGTTAAAACCACGATGCTAATGTTATTTATATATATAACTAAACATATATCTGAATCTTACAGGGACCCGTTGGTTTGCCAGGAGCGAGAGGCGTTCACGGAGATAAAGGATCTCGGGTTAGTGGTGACATTCATACAGGCAATAACCCGTCACAATACAATTACTCATTGCGCCGGGTTTTTTAAAACTTTGATACTTAGCTTAATTAATTACAATTGCACTGACTGACCCATTACTAAAGAGAATAACGATAGTAGTAGTTGATGATGCCTCCTAGGAAATACAAACAAAACGGTTTTTTAAATGTTGTACTCGACTATTTACAGATGATAACATGAATAACATCCAGTGTTTTAGAATCAAATAAAACATTAGTAAAGAATACGGGAAGAGTAAGGAATTGTTTTCGCGTTATCGGTCTCGGTGTGACTGTATCTTTAGTCTTTCGAAATTGAGTTTCCAACCGGTGATACATTTGTCGGATTAAACATACAATCCTACAATTATGGCTGGTTACGTGTAGGCCTATTTAGTTCCATTGCATTTGATCGTGACGTGTGCACATACATGCCTATTCCTACCAAATATTTAGTGGAGGTGCAGTGTCTAGAAATTACAGTGTTACGGTTTGCTTATCTGACACGTAAGACCAGTTGTCTCTTTTAATATATCACAATCTGTAAACTATATACAGAAATAATTTAACCAATACATTTTCACAAAACGAGCATACTCCCATCAAACACATAACGTAATACAACGTTATTACAACGTTGTGTGTATAGAGTTGTGTGTTTTCTGGACTGTATACTGTCCATATATACGAATATGATGACCCGGTGAACCTCTATAGTAATGAAGAATCGATAAATTATGATACCCATTTAAAAGAAATACGATTAGCATAGTGTTTCCTAACAGGTAGATCCACTCTGTTTTTGGTCTGCACTATCCAACAAATGACTCAAAACGTATCTATGATTGACAATTGAATACATATGATACGTGTTGAGCCATTAAGTAATAAATAGTTTTCATTCAAAAATCTATTTGTTAAAATCAAAACTACCACATGGTGTACGATTGTATCGTGGGATTCCTGTGTATTCACTGTGAAATAGTCGCTTAGTTGTAGATTCTGGGGTTCTTGGGAGTTCCAGAGTTGCGAAATTGGAGCTTGTATCGTCTGTCATTAAATTTGTTCACACACCTCGAAAGAAGTTTCGGAAAACGATTCTTTATATCAACTTTATTCACGAAATATGTTGAGAGATGAAGGGTATATCAAAATTATGCCAGTTGTAAAAAACAATAGACAAATTGAGAATATACAAAAATCCCTATGATAATACAGTGTATCTATAACACTAGTATTCTAGAAGATAATACTTTTGATATAATGTCCAATATTTGTAATACTGTTAGTGTAGATATTTGGATTTGTTTTGTTTTGTTTTTGAATTGGGGTTTAGAGCCGCTTTCAAAATTCTTTCACTTATATCACGGGGATATTTGGACAGTACCTACATCATAATGCTTCGACTAAAAGCATTGTAGGGAGTTTGTAATATAGGATTGTTCTTAATATTGTTCGCATCAATATCCTGCTCGCGTTAGTTTCTTGATTATAATAATGGTCATTTGTCGTTGCTCCAGGGTTTGGTCGGAGCGCCAGGAAAACCAGGCGTCAAGGGAGAACCAGGAGCAGAGGTATGTTTATCGAGCAGTATGCACTCTCATATATATTTGTTTTGGTGTCAATGGTTATATTAAATATGGAGGGTCCAATGACACTACAATTATTATTTTATAATTTGTAATTAAATATCGAAAGCTCAGTGACAGCAGTTATCTCCATGGTTATAATTTTAAATAGACGTCCCTGTAACATAAAATTTCTGTTGTTGTGATTTATTAACGAGGGCTGAATGACCTGGTGTCACCGCTGTTTATAGACCTCTATGGTTATTATTTGATATGGAGTGCCCGGTGATAGCATTTATGACCGTCTATGATTTGATAAATCATGAAGAATACAGGCAGTTCTACAGCAGATCTAACTTTTTATCGTAATACTAATATATTGAAGATTTAATTATATTGCAGTTATAACCATTTATGGTAATAATTATTAAGGATGTAATATAACACGTTCTGTTACTTTACCTCTATTCTGGTTTATTACAGGGTGTTCCTGGTCAGCCGGGTGACAAAGGATACCACGGACCAAAGGTAAATTGTGCATTACTTACTTCAACATTAACTTTACCACATACATATGATAGACAATACAGATCCATGCCATATGCAGTGAGGTACAGCACAGTATACTGGTATACCTGGCCCCCGTTTCACAACGACATCCGAAATTTAGGAGCTCCTAACTTTATGACCCAGTTTATCACCTCCTAAGGTAGATGCCGATTTAAGAAGGGATAAGACTTGTGACGTCGTCGTGAAACACTTGTTACGAGGAGCTCCTAAATAGTTAGGAGGCCGTTGTGAAACGGGGGCCTGGTCAATTACAATCTGATCCGAAATTGATTTTCAATTAAAATCGGATCCGAAGTTGTCGCTCCTCGAATATAATTAGCAGTAGCTGTAATTCGTTCTGCGGTAGCAGTTTAATGTGATAGATATACCAAAAGCGAAAACTTAGACATGATTTTCATAAAATTGAGTAATATGTGGAATAAATAATTTTACATTATCTCCTTCCGAATAGCGGATCCGCGCAGCATATCCATTGCGCCAAAACCATCATGACTCAACAATAATCTATGTATAGCTTTTGTCCTCCCACATTAACACTATACGTAAACAACAGATTAATACGTATGGTTATAAATCTTTGATCCTACCAGAATCCAAATCTGAAGTAGTCTGTGGTTTTATCGCAGGATCTGGTAACACAGCTTGCTCTCCCTTTACCTAGTCACCGCTGGTAAAGTTACGCGGATAATCGCCGTATTATTTGGCCCATGGCTTTCCATGGCGGATTGAAGATTCCTGCTTAAGTAAATCACTTCAATGAAAAAAAAGAGTGTAATGTATCAAGATCGTATAGCTAATACCGAAACGTTACCTAATACTGGATGTGTTGATTCACTTCTGAACACTCGATTCATCATCTAGGTTTTGTTTAATGTATGGAGATTTATATTTCGCCAAACATTCTCTTTCATGTTTGATTCACATTTACCGGAAGTCTTATCAAAACGGAATTTCATTACAAATCGAAATACCTTCAAAACGTCATGTTTTCAATGTTGGCGTTTCACGTCATATTTGTTTTCCAGTATTGTGGTTTCTCTTAAAGCATGCATGTGGTGAGTCAGTTTATATAAAAACCTCAGTTCAATAATAATCGGAAATTTCACTGTTTAAAACTACATTTTCAAAACGTCATAGTTTCTATTTTGGAATTAAACGTAACAACGTAACAACGTAACAACGTACGTGCGAGTATATAGTCCACGTTCGATGCGAACAAAAAATCTATAGATCTAATCATTGCAATCACCGCGACGACTTCGTCTTGTGTGGGGATGCTGTAATGACGTAACAAATTTCACATTTACAGTATCTTGAATTTCCATGTAGATAGTATACATTTACAGCTGATCACTTGCAGGTTGTTCCGATGCAATATTTTAAAGATAGTAATAGACATATGACATTCTGATCTGTGCGCAATTTACAACCGTAATTAAGATGACTGCTTTAATGTTTGTTTTACAACTGTAATTCACACAATCGAGTTCTGATTTTATGATCGTAAATTAATCTAATTGTTATATTACTTGTATTTAAAGTGAGATAATATATTTTAAATGTTACAACCGTCTTTTATATAAACTCGGAATTGGAAAAAGTAATTCGATTTTTTAAATTCTGATTCCATTTTCATATTCTAATTGTTGTAACTTTTAATTTATATCCATAAAACCTAGCTGATTTAATTCACATAATTCTCCTCGGGAACTATGATAAATTGAGCGATAGAATTATTAGTAGGATTTATTTTAAAATTTAATTAATGATATTGATCCCTCACGTGGATCAAAACTATCAGGAACACTGGTATAATATTATCACATTTAAATCTCAAATATTGAAAATATTGAAAATACTATTCATGATGTTGAACTATAATATTATTAATAGAACGTTTTGCATACTCTGTATGGTTTGATGTGCTACTAGTGAACTGCTCACTTATCACGTATTGTTGTTGATGTTGTTGTTGTTGTTGTTGTTATTTATTATCATCATCATCATAATCATCATCATTATTGTTGTTACTATTATTGTCGTTATTATTATTGTTATTATTATTATTATTGTAATAATTATTATTATTATCATTATTATTTCTTTTTATATTATTATCATCATCATCATCATTATTATTATTATCATCATAATAATAATAATTATTATTATTATTATGACCATGTCTGTCTGTATTCAGGGAGACGAGGGTGAGGCGGGAGTACAAGGCCCCGAGGGCCCAGAAGGACGAGACGTAAGTTCCTGTTATATTTTATATCCCTTACTTATTTTGACCAGTATATATGCCAGCATAAAACACGCTGCAAATGAATACATCCTCTGCCTCAAGGGTGATCCACTCATTTTATTCAGTTGAATGATGGTACTGAAATTATACGAGCTGCTGGTTATTATATCTGAACACATTTTCCAGAAACATTCATTCTTCTGGATGCTGTTTTGTTCGGTGCTATATACAGGTAGTCGTTTACTATTGTACTATCCCAAACCTATTTTGAGTGGTATTATACTAGAAAACATACCACACTGCCTGTGGTTACATATTTGACCACATGTCATACTTCTGGATGTGTTATACAGTTATATGCAAGTAGCCATCTATCATTTTAACATCCCTTCTTTATTTTGAGCAGTATCATCGTGACATTGTATATACTAGCAGAAAAAAACACGCTCTGTACATTGTTAATTTCTTACGTGTTTACACATTTCTGAGAAAGAGGCATACATTACTTCCGGGCGCTGTTTAATGCTTCTACATAGACAGTATTATACCATTTTCAAGATAGATACGATATGTGTTCATTAAAATCTCCATTGTCTAATTTTAGGGCGTGTGGTGCATTTTTTACATAATTACATGAGGGATTTACTTATGATATTCAGTATTAAATTTCATTTTTATTTCATCCATGGTATCCTCGTCACGTTAAAGAACAACCTTTATACAACAGTAGACAGGTGTTCATCTCTTGACAAGTTTCGAATAACTCGTCAAAAAAACTTTTTTTAAAGTTTGGTCTGTTTTCACAAACAAATGTTTCACTACCCACGTGCAGTAGTCATTGAATGATTACATCTGCCACTGCCATAAGTCTAAAAAAAAAAAAAATCATACTTAGTTTCCGCTACTTTGCATCATATTTGACTAGCAAAAACGAACCAAGATTTTATTATTTTTTTGGAACCAGCATACACATTTATTGAGAAATGAGCATTCACAAACATAAAATACCATTTTCTTAAAAACCTTTTTTTAGGAATTGGGCCCACGTGTTTTTTTTATTTTTTTACTCTCCTCAAGAACACGTCCTCGTCAGCAATTAATACCGGCATCGTGACTCAGCGATTATGTCTTTACGTCTGCCGCCCGTGGGATAGTTGGTGGTATACCCGATGACATCTCGCGCGGTGAGAATTAAGGAATATTTCAAAGAAAACAGGGGTCGTCAAACCGCAGTACCTCGTATCATTACCCCATGACTGTAGCACTGTTAAGAACACGATCCCAATAAACAAATGAAATATGTATTTGTATTTGGCCTGATAAAAATGGCTTCACATTCTGAAATATCGGCATTGTAGCCTATTTGGCAATCGTTTCATGAAAATATGTTGATGTTGTAATAATTTTCTGATGCCGTTCTTGACGAAATGTGTGTAGAATAAAAGATTTGGGGAAATATAAACATTTCAAACTTATTAACATCCGGATACCCAAGACTTCCACCATTGCAATGGAGAACTGGGAACCATGTTTGTCTATATAGACAGCAGTCAATGACACGTGATCCCGAAACCAACCTGAAATGCGGCAGCCGTCGGTTTCATTACATTCAACAGCCTTCGGTTTCATTGCTATGCTGAAGTTTTCAGTGTCTGAATGTTCGTAAATGTTAACAGAATTAATGTGCAAGCATTCGGAGTTGATCGGCGTTGGTACCTAGACCGAGTAACATAAACACACATCGAGTGTCTCCGATTGATCCGTTTACTTGATGATTTTCACAGAGATTTGTGCTACCTCGATCAGAGGGTATTTTTGTTTCTGTGTCGAGGTGGTGTTAACACGCATGTCCGTGGTGTCGATATTGGTAGAGTTCACAGCGTGTCGTCCTCTAGACACAGACTAAGTGACTGCTCATTCGTACACTACAGTTCGTGCTCGTGTGTGTAATGAGGCACTGGGCCTGCCTTTTTGAGGACGACGGGATGATTCAGTACCGCTTCAGACTCGTGAACCTAAAAGGCTTATA
>JAUTBT010068313.1:0-13969 GCA_032361225.1 Lepetodrilus schrolli
GGGTATTTGTAATTACTATTTACATAAATGTAGTGTTTGAAATTAATATACTTCAATAAATATAGTTTCTAGCAAATAGATCCATGTCTACATGGCCTAACAATGGCAGGGAATGCATACATATCAATACATAGACTATAGATTTATACAGTAATTAACCAATGGTATATATATATATATTGCGAATGTTATACAGTGTGACAAAATACATCATTTGATTGTTCAGCATTCACATTGCACAGATAACACCACAATTTTCACTGCAGAAAAATATCATGCTTAACACAATTTTAAAATGGAAAAACTAAATGTAACTCGTATTATACAATTCTCTCATCATCAAACTTTCTCTTCTATGACGTCATTGTGACCGATGTCGATAACGTCGTAGATGTTGATGTCGAAGTCGTTCAGCTGGATGTACTCCGTCTCCTCCTCGAGGTCTCGCTCCACGGCCTCGGCCAGCTCAGAGAATGTGGGTCGGTCCCCGCGTTTGGCTTCCCAGCACCTGGCCATCAGCCTGTAGCTGTTGGGGGGTAAGGGAGGTATGTACATTTGTTGTACTTCCACAAAAACATGGGACACCCCCAACAAAATTTGACACCACAAAAAAACACATAGGCCACTACACAGACACGTGAATAGTCGCCCCACAGCAAACCATCTGCTATATTAATTCAGCGACTAGTGCAGTACTAATCAGTATCGTAAACAGTGTATAATGGTCAAAATGTGTATCATCTCCCTGACGACCAACCATTAAAACATTTGCAAGAACAAATAGAATATAACAGCACTTACAATTGATCGGAGCAAAAGTTTGGTTTCTCTAGCCGCTTTCCATCAACGACCAGAGACATGACCTGGCGACAACTCTGGCCAGAGTAGGGACTGGCGCCTGGAAACAAGAAGGCGTTCTTTTCTATCAGTTCCCTCCATGTCACATAGAATCAAAAAAAGAAATCAATCAATTCTCTATTAATTTCAGTAACATCGATCTGGCCCCGAAATTACTAAAGCTTTTAGTAGAGTTCATGCTCAACTCGTGATCAAAGCTTTATTCACAAATCCACATACACTGTTACATACACTTTCGCTTCTCTGAATCTCTGTTCAAATACAGTTGGGCAGCCAATGTATAAAGCTAAACGCGTGGCTATAAATACATCGGAGGATCAGTTTTAGGTCTGATTCATTATCGTATTTCTAGCTAGAGCGAGCATTAAAAGATAATAGAAAAATATGGAAGTTGCGACATGAAACCATAGCTCAGTCACTGAATCTTTGAATTGTAATTAATAAAAACCAAACCAAAATATAACCCATTACGAGATACTATATCCAACGAAGTACAAGGAGACGGACTAACCGAGAGTGACTATCTCCCACAGAAGTATTCCATACGACCAGACGTCTGACTGGAGCGTGTACAATCTGTCAGTCAGACATTCTGGAGCCATCCATCGGATTGGAAGTGGACCCTAGACGAACAACATCGAAGATATACTGCGTGCACCATGCCAGGAATTTAATTCATAAAATTATTATTATATACTAGTACTTAGAATAGTGTTACTTACCACTGAGGTTACCTCATATTCCTCGTTCCCGTCAATGTCACGAGCCAGACCGAAGTCTGAGATCTTACATACGTTGCCCATCCCTAGAAGAATATTCCTGGCCGCCAGGTCTCGATGGATGATCTACAATCAGATACACGGCACAATCCACATAATAAATACACGATATTACACGAGGTTCTATTTAATATAAACTTTATGTCCCGAGTGTAATAATTTTATGCACAAGCTTCAGCGAGTGCACACAAAAAAATATATATATATTCGCGAGGGACATAAAGTTGATATTAAATAAACCGTCGTGTAATATCCTATGTATTGCTCCAGATGTCATTTAAATAATATGTAGGCCTCATATCAAAATGCTTTTGATCAAAGGTAATCAGATTCTATGCTGAGATAGGCATATTCGTTTTAACAGTAACACATCTGTTATGAACCATTCACCACAACTATCAATATTGTATTGAAATTTGTATTACGTTTGACTTTGAAATGTGGGCCATGCCATTGGCTATCTGCAAGGCAAAGCATGACAGATCACGTGACGACAGCAAGTTCATATCGGCGTCCTCATCCGTGTCGCTGTGTTCTTGTTCCTGTTGAGTCTTGTCATCATCTGCATCTGGTTCCGTCAGTGTGACGTCATCAACACTGAGTTGTCTCCCTTCCTCTGTCTTTACTCTGTGCCCCACTTCCGGTCGTCTCCTCCTCAGGAAGTCCAGCATGTTACCCCCCGGGACGTACTCCATGATGATCAGACTTGGCTCTGTCAAACATAGACGTAATGATAGAGCATCCGTAGAGATGGACTGATATCCATGACACCGATTTCATGAAGCTCTCGTATCCAGTGACGACATAACGCTCTCGAATGGCTATCCGCGAGATAGATACGAGAGCACTCTGATCTCTTAGCGGATACGATAACTTCATAAAACGATACCCAGGACATCGTTTGATCCACAACAGAACTATTCCTCATATGAAAACAAGACGAGTGAACCCTGGATTAACTATTATTATAAATTATAAAGCTATTTGGGTCATATCTCGTTGGTTTCAGCAGGAAGAGGCGTTAACCAATACAATTTCATTTCGTTCCTTCGGCAATTTTCATCGTCATGCTCCCAGTTAAAATTAAACGAAAAGTAAATGAAAGCATACACCAATCATTGAGACAAGAAACATACTAATACCCTACCTGAGGAATACACATAGCCAAGGTAAGACGTTACGTTGATGTGCTTTGGTATCTTCCTCATAATGACCGTCTCGTAGTATAGGTTTTCCTTCTCAGCATCCGTGGCCGTGTCTAGGGTAAAAACGTTGGTGTGTCAACATACATTTATACTCAGTGAATGTAGTAGATAGGGTATCGTTTCTCGAATCTCGTAGCGATCTCGTATACCCAGCAATCTGGCAATTACGAGAGCGTTATGGTCTCATAGTGGATATTAGAATTTGGGGAACGATACCAAGATATGCTATTGGGTAAAAGCTGGTATATGGATACCATTATAAATTACTATTAGCAACCATTAATGATCTTCGTACATATTTATGTTTCATTCTCACACGTGGTAATTGTTCGCATCTGTAATACTAAAAATACTGACATTATTAAATGTACACGTGTTATTCAAGATGTGTCCAATTGCACATAGCGATGTGTTTATACACATACCTTTGCACATTTTAACTGCAACCAACTCCCATTTCTTGGAACCGCTGAGATCAAGGGCTTCCGCTTTCATTACCTTTCCAAAGTTCCCTGCTCCCAGTGTGTCCAGGAAATGCAGTCTGTCTACGGGGAACTCGTCCGTCCGCATAGGAAACTTCGTGTACCGTGATGACTATCGAGATAGATGTCACAATATCACACACCAATTCAAGAATAAGACATTGCTGTAGTACACCGGTTCACTTGGCCGGCAAATGGGTGAAAGATTCCCGAGCGACGTTAAACTCTATACTCACTCACTCGGCCAGCATCGTTCGTAGCGCAGTGCATACTACTATTCCATTCCTGCCGTATTAGTACGATATAGAAAAGTGGAATCACGTGTGTAACACTCGAAGGAGGTCAACTGAATATCAATAATGAATTATTTGGTACTCACTAGTTTGTCTAATATGAGAACAGTGTGCACATGATCTTAGTTAACTACAAGATCAATTAAAGGTTACTTCTATTGGAATAATATATAGGCCCTATACCAAGCATATTGTTCAGACAGTTACTGCTTACGACATACTCACATTAGTATACTTTGCCAACTCTAGTCGGAATTTTATCTGTTGCTGCATTTTACGCTCATGCCATTTCTGAAACATTCATGATAATAATGATTATTATTAACTTATTATTATATCCAATAGATATTTACAGCTACGGTCAATGGAGCAGTTTGGGGTTTTTTTAACATCTCAGTTTCCTGAGGAGTATACCATTCACGAGTCTTGTTATTTTATTTTTACATATTTTAATTTGTATTCTCAGCTTACCTCCTTTATCCAAGCACGATGTCTGTACGCCAAACAGCCGATGATAAGCAGTGTTATAAGAGGAATTGTATATGCTAGTGTCCTCTCAGCTATATTCAGGGTTGTGACCACATTGGGAATTGCGGCCATTGATTCTTTGTCCGGTTTTGAGATCGGACCTTGGGGCGGTGGTATGAGCTTTTTGGGGGTTGGACCTATAGGGGGAAATCATGAACAGTCTGTATTTATTCTAGAATATATTAATCAATTTTATTGATTAATTTTCCTCTATCATTTATTGTCGAATGTGGAGATCTAAAATTAATAAGATTGATTTGTAACAATATCCTTGACGATATTAGTAGTAGTAGTAGTAGCAGTAGCAGTAGCAGTAGTGGTAGTATTAGTAGTAGTAGTAGTAGCAGCAGCAGCAGTAGCAGCAGTAGTAGTAGTAGTAGTAGTAGTAGTGGTAGTAGCAGTATCAGCATCAGTAATATAAGTGGTAGCAGCAGAAGAACAAGACGAGGAGAAGAAGGAGAAGAATTAGGAACAAGAAGAAGAAGAAGTAGCACCTACAGACCTACCCAAGACATGTAGGTACATGATATAGTAGTACTAGTAGTAGTATCAGCAGCAACAGTAATATGAGTGGCAGCAGGAGCAACAGAAAAAGAAGAAGAAGAAAAGAAGAAGAAGAAGAAGAAGAAGAAGAAGAAAAAGGAGAAGAAGAAAAAAGAAGAAGAAGAAAAAGAAGCAGAAAACCAGAAGAAGAAGAAGAAGAAGAAGAAGAAGAAGCAGCAGAAGAAGAAAAAAGAAGAAGAAAAAGAAGAAAAAGAAGCAGAAGAAGAAGAAGAAGAAGAAGAAGAAGAAGAAGAAGAAGAAAAAAAGAAGAAAAAGAAAAAAAGAAGAAGTAGAAGAAGAAGAAAAAGAAGCAGAAGAACAAGAACAAGAACAAGAACAAGAAGAAAAAAGAAAAAAAGAAGAAGAAGAGAAGAAAAAGAAGGAGAAGAAGAAGCAGAAAAGCAGAAGAAGAAGAAGAAGAAGAATGAGGAAGAAGAAAAAAGAAGCAGTAGCAGCTAGTAGGCTACAGACCTATACTCAAAACTTGCAGGTACATGTTAAAGTAGAGACTGACGTTCCTCTCCATATCGAAGACACGACATTGGACGTTCATGTTGTCTGTAATCTTCACAGTAGCAATGGTCAACATAGATTCGTTGTAATGAATGATGTTTTCTACTTCACGTTTATCTGTAATCATACATGATGACCAATTTATACAGACGTGACTTCCATGTTATTATACAAATTCTTATTCGCAGAAACCAAGGTGAATGTTGAACATTGCAATAGGAAATTATGTGACATTACATTCCTTAATTTCGTTATCTTTAAAATATTCACATCTTCATGACAGTGTTCATAGAAATGTGTTCAGTATTGAGGCATATTATTTTACCTCCATTTAATTTTTTTTAAATAAGGAACAAATTTATTTGCTTTTGGTGACAATTCTGGGTTATATTGTTATGACACTTCCACTCTTCTGTGAATATTATACTTTTATCTTTTAATCAAACCACTTGTAACATTATTACCTAGTACCCAGGTAATGAGGTTGGAGTTGCTTGTATCTATAGGCACTATCGGTGTTTTCTTGTAGGTGTATACTGTAAATCAGGAAATTAATGCGAGCAGGATATTAATGCGGGAAGTGCGATTGGCGATGGTCGCATTTAATTCCTACGCATTATGGAAAATAATTAAAAGTACGTCCGGGAAAAAAACATGAATAGAGGCCTGGTCGGTCGCATTTATGTCTAAATGCTTGAGGTCGCATTAAATTAGTGACGCATTAATTTCCTGATTTACAGTATTTTTCAACCAAGGTGTTTATATCCAAAACGTAATAACACTATGTACATTGAATACCGGTCTATATATAATATATACTATATCTTGTTACCAATTTGCCGTTCCGCCAGAGCTCTGCCATTTAGTTTCCAAGTTGTGTTTTGTTTCAGAGGCCGATAGTCGCTCCATTTAGCTTCACAAAGAAAAACGGCTGGATCACCTTCGTATTTCTTGACTGATGTTGGTTTTCTCTTCCACATAAAAACTCCTAAAGGAAATAGATCAGTATAGATTACATTTTGCATTAACAAATCTTGTACGAAACGGCGTAACTCTAAGTTAACCTATATAGACTACGCTATTGGTAAGTTGGAGTCAGGGTTACCTTAGAGTACAAAAGTGCCCGTGTTTGAGTTTTCTGAAATGGCACTCAATCAAAACTGAATTATGAATCATAACGAAAGATTCGAAACATATCAATGCAACGCATGTATTTCACTAAATTAGTGCGCTAAAGTTATAAATAATAGACCTGTGTAAGCGGAAACCAGTTTAGGAATGTTGATAAAGAATTTTGTTTTCCATAACTGCACAATACACGTGTATAGGAATTTCATATTATATATTGTGGCCATAATCTGTCCAGCTATCATATTATTGGAGGTGTGTGTGTGTGTGTGTGTGCGCGCGCGCGCGTGTGTGTGTGTGTGTGTACGCGCGTGCGTGCGTGTGTGTGTGTCCGGTGGGGGGGGGATTCTGTAGCTAACAAAAAATCCCAAAGACATACTAACTTGTCCCTTGTCAAAGCCGTTGGAAGTAATTTATTTATAGTTCGTTTTCTTGTGACCTATTTTATTATATTTTACATAATTATTTGGACAAACTACGTCTTTAATGTCTTTGACAAGGACTGGGTGTCGGCGGCACCGTACCTGCGACATAGACGGTAATGTTAGCCTGCATCTCTGGTAGACTGCTCCCTCCACATCTGCAGTTATAGTTTCCTGCATCGGAATGGTTGACCAGCAGTATGGTCAGCCGACGGCCAAATTCGTCATACATTATGCTGCTGTTGGCGGCCAACGTTTTGTTGGGCAACGTCCAGGAAACGCTGGGGTAATAATCGTACGGCGGAGCACTGTTCAGTAAAGAAAGGGATATATATCTATATATATATATATCTATATATATAAGGAATACCTTCTGCGGGATGAATATATATCAACTGCCAATAAAACATTGTTTTAATATACTATTTCTCGTAATCGTGTAATTACTTATCGATGTTACACATGTAGTGTATAATTCTTTTGGGGGAAGGCAGTGCTATATACAGCAGTTACGTCCCTTCTAGGCAACCATGCCTCTACTGGAATAGTCACCAACAACATACGTTTACAGTAGACTTGTCCTTTAGACTTACGTCTTGATGCATATACACTCTAGTGTAAGATTCTCCCCATAGGAATAGTTCTGTCTGGTGGACACCATAACTGCTCGGAATTCATCCCGCAGAACTGGTATCTCCCGTCTACGTCTGCCGCCTGAGAAATTATCAGCAATACTGGCAAGGTTAAACACTGACAAAAACGTTCAGTGACTGCAATTTAATATATATATATTACTAAGTAATGTATTAAATTGCAGTCACTGAATCTTAGTTTTGAGGATGACAGACGCATTTTACCGAGACACTGAATTAATATGACAAAAATAGTCTATCTTCGAATTGAATAATGACGCATGTATTGCAGATTAACATATTCGTATTAATAAGTATATAGATTGCACGAGTTTCATTCCTTTCAGTTAATCGTTCTAAAATACGATAGAATATTACTTATATTAAGACTGCTAAGCACGGCATTCCAGCACAGAAACCGACACAGATTACTGGAAGGTGTATTAATATTTACCAGTTTGCTTCACGGGTCGTTTTCCCGTTGTTGATCTCATATTACCATTTTGTCTCGTCCTCTTCATGTCATCCGATATTAGGAAGGAGTCAGTACTTGTAGGATGACTAGTCGGTGTGCCGGTGGCATCATCTTCATCTTTGTCACTGGTACCATCTCCATCTTTATCATGCCCCTGGCCAGGAGAAGTGGCGAGAGTTATATCCCTTTTGTTTTTGGTCGACGGAGATTCGCTTGTCGTAGTAGGGGCTTGTTTGTGGACTGTTGTACCGGAAATGGTTCTCTGATCTTGTTCAGTGGTGCGTTCTACTTTTGCAAAGTTTAGAAAGACACTTCTTTTTACCATTGTGTATACTTGTTCATCTTGAAAGCTTGTTTCACATAAATACCTACCTCTATCACGGGACACGAAGTTCGAAATATGAAGTCGACCTAGAAAAAAATAATAATAATTAGAAAAATACAAGAATATTAAGACGAAAAGTATATATATAGTTGTTGTTGTATTTTCACCAAAGTGAGACTAGTCAGACCATTTCCTATTAAAGGGTTTATAGTAAAAATTAAAAATAAAAAGATGGAACATCCTAGCTAGTACATCGGGCTTCCTGGAGGTCTCCTTTGCAGAATACCCAATTTTCAGACGTTGCCTCATTGTAACGACATAACTGTGTGTGCGGCACTGGTAGCCTCCAGGACACTTGATACACAGATGTCCTACTAGGATCATAGAGGCAAAAACGATCTTCGACATTTTTAGCTGTTAAATTGCTGCTACTGTCCTGTGCTCAATACAGTACATTTGACTACAAATGAGTGCATTGAAGATAATCAGCTCAATTCAAATTGAAGTTCGTTTGCATTAATGCGAAAATGTATTACTAATAGGTCTATCTAGCATCAGATCCTCGAAACCCCGGCCATTATGCCTAGTTAATATCCGTCCCGTTAAGTAGTCATAATGGCCGGGTTTTAGAGGAAGTCAAACTGCACGGATAACTATTGCAACATATGTTACCCTCGACTGCACAGCAAAAAGAAAACGTTAGGTGTCCGGGCCAAAATGCTCAAAAAATAAACCAGGACACCTGAGGTGAAAGTGTCCTGCCAGGATCCTGTTAGGACTTTCTTAGGATCCTGGAAAAGGACACCTAACGTTTTTGTTTGCCGTAGTGTATAGCATTTAGTTGAAACAAAACACCGGTGTACAATAGACCTTCTATCAGTAAACTCAGCACATCCCCACCACACACCTGAGGCATCTATGTAGCGTCTGGAAGTAATATATCTAGATACATCTTCCATGTCACTGTCCCACCAGCTGTAGAAGACTTTCATACCCTTCAATAGCAGTCCATCATAGCATACCAAGGTTACGTGGTCTCCTTCGCTAATGGCCGTGTACCTCTCCGAGGTGTCCTCAGAAACATCTAAACACAAGCATATCTTGCATGATGTCCACATAAACATCCGATGCAGTATAAGTACATATTAATAACATCATAGTTTAGAGGCATTTTTTGGCATACAGTGCAACATATATACTAAAGTATATGAATATCATAATTTAACATAGGCGTCAATAAATATATCATTATTAGCTTTGAGAAAGATTGTGGAAGTATCATGATACATTTTCAAAGTCGTCTAATTGAGTAACTAGTATGATTTATAGGCCTTGTCAATGATAGTTCGCGGCAATTTTATTTTATTTTTAATTGTTTTGTTTTCCGTTTATGAAATAAATGCCAAAAAGAATATTTATTAAATCATTAAAAATCGGGTTAAAAAGCCTCGAAACGTCTTTTCTAATGACTATATAATATATACAACTCCAATATCTTTATACTATATCTCAATATTAATTCACCCGTTGGTGAATATGAACCCATTTATTAGTAAACAATCAATGATTTCCTTCGTTTCGAAAACTCATAGATAATGACATGTCAACTTACTGACTCTGTGAGCTATGACATAGTCTGACACCGCCACCGCGTGATCACTGCTGGCTTGGCATTGATACCTAACAGAGTTGTTGTGGCGTGTCCATGTCTGTTCAATACTCTCGCTCAAATTAAAGATCGTGCGAGGCTTGGCACCAACCACTGGCAAGCCATTTGCTAGAATATTGAGACTGAAAAGATAGTTCCCATATCACATTAGCTCCATACTGACAGAACTAAGTGCCAAGCGGGTTCGTTGATAGAATAGTAGAAAAAAATATTTTTTACATTTTTGAAATGTTATAGATGTTCTAGATCTAAAATATAATTTTAAAGAATGAAGTGATTTATGCACAAACAAAATATGTACCAGTCTAGGTCAACCTTGGCTCTTCAGCTCCATGCTGTGAGACACATGCGTCCCAAGGAGGGACCAGTCTGCCGAAATAAGCTAAGCTGGAAGGCGACTGTCAAAGCAGTAAACCCCACCACCCCACGAGGCTGACCTAGATTGTCTCCTTTATATTATTATTATTTATTATTATTTATTATTATTATTATTATTATTATATTTTATTATTAAATAAATGACTTTAGTATTAGATATATATATAGATACAAAACATGTTAATGTTTTACCGAACACCTGTGCTAAGTGCTTCACATACACCCAATATATCCGTTGTTTCGGGGAGTGTAGTACATTAGTGTTCTTCTGGACACTCACAGTATCATTAAATGAAAAAAGCCTAAAATGCTACATGAGCGTGGCTCAGTCAATTTCACTTGAATATAGTCTATTATAGTCTACTATTTGTAAGTCATTTGTTGCATCAATTCTTAATCATATTAGCATAACGGGGTTGTTTTATTATAATGATATAACATAATTTTTGTTCTAGAACAAATTTCAAATATAGTCATGCCAATCCAATTATCTTTTTAAAGTATTATGTTCCCAAACTACCTGTTAACATTGGTACTACATTTAGACAATTCGCCGAGAACAAGACATATATTTGTAATAATATTTCGTAGTTTCTATGGTACGTTTCGGTAGACGTGTTGGTATAATATTTGTAATTAAAGGCATAATTATCTAAATTTCGTATGTATTTCACTGATAATGAAAATAATCGAAATTGACTTATTATTACATATTAATTAAAAGAAGGTGTACATACATTAGTCTTGGATATCCAGACGCTGAACACCGGATCGTAAAATTCGTTCCAGTATAAAATATATTTTGAATCCCTCCATCCGGCTTGGGGTGTGAGAATCGTGGTGGCACCGGTGCTGTTTTTACAAAGGATACTAATAGAACATGCGTGGTGTTAGTAAAGACATACATGTCGTATTGATTGTGAAATCAAACAAGCAGAAATAACGTGTTCTTCTTCCTTTAAAGCCACATCACGACAGCAGATCAGAACAGATCCTTTATTTCGCTCGAGCCGATATACATCGGTATTTGAAGTACAAGACAAGGAAACATATCATTCTATTACAATGGCTGGATAGATTTAACCGGCAATCGGAACACCCTCGCATAACTTCCGCTTTTCTCCAGTATAAACTGAAGGCAATTCCGAACTGAAGGCAATTCCGAGGGTGAGTACAACGCTCTCCAGCTCCATGCTGTGAGACACATGCGTCCCAAGGAGTGACCAGTCTGCCGAAATCAGCTAAGCTGGAAGGTGACTGTCAAAGCAGTAAACGAGGGTGAGCAGAGTAAGTTGACCGGAAGCTTTCACTATAACCCATTCAAAACTTTCCCGTGTTAACAGTGTTATGGTTACTGTTTGAGCATACCTCATTAACCTCATTAAAAGTTACAACTGTAACCATTAATATGTGTACTACTATATATTTACGGATAAGACTATTTTCAACACCTACACGAGGAAAATTATGATTGCTAAAAATTATGGTTTTCTTTAAATTCAACACCTCTACCACACTTTATCTACCCAATTAAATTGTAAATACTTAACTCACCTTGTGGTGCTATTATCTGTGTAACTTTTGGGTCGGCCAAAAGAAAAGATAGGAACACTACTAGTGTTGCTTGATTCTGTGTGTACAATGAAAAAACTTCGAAACAATTGTAAACAGTGAATTACATATTCTAATTTGTACATGTATTTTAGCCAGAACGACAGTATAGTTCATGCCTATATGTATACTTGTAATTAGTTAAATAAATTAAAATTAATGAATAGATAACTTAAAGACATCCTCTGAACGACATGACGAACGAATCACAGACGAACGTAAGAGCGGTAACTGAGTTTGGGTCTTGAGAATGTACATGTGTGTCCAACCCTTATTACGTGATACTATCGAATCACAACCTTCAAACACAGTTTATACTAGACATTAGTATCGTAAAACTACTAAGTTGTGCCATCAGATATTTAAACAGAATAATCTACCGTAGTTGTACTGAGAGTAGTCATAAAGACATGTAAATCGGAGTTCGGGTGTTACGGTGGAATGGTATAGAGTATAAATACAGTCACATACAGAACAGGCCCAGAGATTACGAAACATTTTTAGTACAATTTCATGCTCAAAAAGTTCAAATTATTATCGGAATTTGTAAACAACACTTGTTGTTTCGCATTAAATCGTACCACAAAAAAAAAAAAAAGAGATTTTCGCGGCCGTATTTAAAACGTGTGAACTTCACAATAAATGTTACTGCATACATGTACGCGGGAAATGAACACAACAAAATATGTTCGGTAAGATATTTAGTATATATCAGAATATATTTATACATACGTGGCTATTATCAAATGAGTATATAGTCTATACGTACCACCATTATCACTTTATGATACATCGTCTGCTATAGGCATTGGTTAGTAGTACCCACATCTCACGAATTTCTCACTCGGGTGCTATACCTGTCTATTCCTGCAGGGTGTTCTCCGTGACGTGTCGTTAACTATACACGTATAGGAATTAGAGAGAGCCTACAGCGATGTTTCTGTGACCGGGATGTATATCTACGAGGCATTAGCTGATCATTTACGAGATTAACGGGAATGTAATGTCAATAGGTTCCATCAGTGCCTGTATGGCTTGATAAAACAGTCATCCCACTAGATCTGATACCCTGATCAACTGTGTATTGTTTTCACTTAACGTGAAAGTACTACATATACAATTATTTTCGATCGAATGATTTTATTTATTTAGCTTAATGATTAATTAACAAAGGAAATGTTTCATATGTCGTTCTATCCATATCTAACAAATCGAATGCGATGTGAAATGTATTACAAACAATCATGATGACGGACATTTATTTACTTATGTAATTAATACTAAAAGCTAATCTATTGTTCTCTAGTTCATAGAGTTTATCAATACAAAACCATAGGCATTATCCTGTTTTAATATGTTATCAGGTATTAGTATATAGATCAATTAATAGAATTTTGTTTTGTGTTGCCATACAGTATGGTAATGCAATACCGTGTTAGCTTGATGAGGTTAGAAAGGTTCTGATCGACCCTACACTGTGAAGCAGAAATCGTCAATCACGAACATTTAAGATACAGCCACTTGTATTGGGACTAGGATGGACGATTAATTATACGTTGAATGAAATAGAGAACTTCGTGATGATGATAGTCATCTTCGAACCATAGGGTATTGTGTCACTTTACATCCGCCAATGGTATAATGAGACACAATAGCCTGTGGTTCAAGGATGGATGGATCAGCCGCTGTCTGTATCTCTGCGTCCGTCTACCCGTCAATTTTGCGGTTTGTCTGTCTCAACCTCCCACCCACCCCCTCCCCCCACCCGTCTCTCTCTCTCTCTCTCTCTCTCTCTCTCTCTCTCTCTCTCTCTCTCTCTCCCTCTCCCTCTCTCCCTCTCTCTCACACATTCACACACACACACGTTCTTCTCTCTCTATCACATACACACTTTCTCTCTGATCACACATACTTTCTCTCTCTCTCTCTCTCCCTCTCCCTCTCTCTCCCCCTCTCTCTCACACACACACACGTTCTTCTCTCTCTCACATACCCACTTTCTCTCTGATCACACATACTTTCTCTTTCTTTCTTTCTCTCTCTCCCTCTCTCTCTCTCTCACACTCTCTCTCTCTCTCTCTCTCTCTCTCTCTCTCTCTCTCTCTCAACCATATGATAAACCAATGTA
>JAUTBT010068324.1:0-13969 GCA_032361225.1 Lepetodrilus schrolli
TTTGATTGAATGTCATTTTGACAATATATTGTGCATCAAAAGCAGTAACCAAAATTGCATGTGATTTCATAAAAAATTGTGAGTAGTATATGTACATTTGAAGTGTCTACATAAGTATATTGGGTGCCAGGTACATTTTCTGCATATCACACCGATTTTCAATATTTTCATATTTTAGTATTTTTTAATAAGTATGTTAAGAAGCAATAATGGTACCAGTGGTCATGAAAGGTTATTTTGACAGTGTTCAATGATTAGAGTTATCCCCCTTAGTCTATTAGACTATAGTAAATTGAGATATTACAGTACATTATTCAGGTTTTAGCAGAAATGTAAACTTCAATACAAGTTTACCTATACTAAAGTGGTGAAAAGATATTTGGAGGTACATTTTTCTGTCATTAATCTGTGATTGTATGCTTTGAAGCAAATCAAAATGCTCACAATGTTCAATGAACTGAAAGTTCAACATTGAGGAAATTCCTGCGCACTAACCCATATATGCTACGTCACCGCTTCAACATGGCAGAATATCAAGGAGTGAATTTTGACATTTAAAATGCATAGAGCTAAATATGTGATTTAATGTCTAAATCTAATTGAGTTGCAAGTTCAGTAAACTTTTAATAATTCTGCCGAAAAACTAGCGGAAGTGTGCGTCAACCTATGCATTATGGTATACCACATATGCGCTTAGCTTGCACATTGGACAGATTGTAAACTTGAATTTTGAGCCATTTTAAAATGGGTACTGTTAATTACTGCAGTTATAAATAACATATGCACACATATACCCTAAATTTATTTAACTCGATCTGTCAACAGCTAAACAATGGTATACAGAGTAGCCAGACTAGTCGACTACGTCTTGTAACAGTCGACTATCACAACTAACCGTTGAATACTCGACTAGTTGTTTTAGCCTTAGGAACAACAGAATCTCTTAGAGTCTATACAAGATCAGCTGTGTTTAGGAAAGTTATAATGATCAATGATAATTCAGTAGACAAAGAGTTTTCACAACCATAAACTACTACAGCCTTCATGGTTGACCTTTTCATTTTTATCTTAGAAACAATTACTTTATCTGGATATTCTAGGAAGCAATTACACGGCCAGCCTCCCAGGCTAGTCTGCACAGGCCGGTGTACAAGGCCTAGTAAGGTCTGGCAAGGTCATTGCTTCTGGGAAAATCTTACCTAAAGAGCAGAGCCTATTGTGCCAAAAAAGAAGCCATTATGCTTCAGGCTTCATGTAATACTATGAAATATGGGGAAAATATTTGTTTAATTCCTCCTTAATTAAGAATGCAGTAATAGGGTTAATTGTTTGAAATGTTTCCATCAATTTTCTTTAATTTCAGACTACATGCAAACAGATGTATGCTATATCACTTTATTTCGATATATTTTTAACTTGCAAGTCCTTTAAAACAAATTGGGTTGTCATGGTTACTGGAAACGCAAACTATTATTGTTATTTGCAACATAAACCAGACCTGGGCTCCATTGCTCAGAATTTCTTGCAAGTCAAATTTTACAAACATGCGCAAACAGTTACCTTTAACCCTCTCCCTGCTAGATTAGGCATAGGCACGGCTCTTTATGGCATCTCTGGTTGCCTACAGCATGGAGAGAGTTAATATCGAGTGTTACGAAGCGGAGTAAGTACCATCTTTTTACGTCTTCAGGCAGGACGTGGCCGAGGATCAAATCACAGACAGCCACCAGCCACTGCACCAATAGAGTACAACTTGGTGTGCAACGATTCACCGGTGCATCGTGATACAAAGACGATTCATGTATTGTATCGCGAGGCTACGTATTGATACACAACGACACAGATGTATTTTATTCATGGAAATATCGAGGCTGTTCCATCAGCTGTCCATCATAACTTCCGATACATAATGGCCGATCCGATGAAAACAGCACGTCGTTGAATAAAGTAATTATCGCAAAAAAAGGTAAATTCATTTACTTGGTTGGAAAATTAATGCAATTAATTAAATACATTTTGCAACCGAGATTTAATAATAAAAGGGATGGGGTCCCTGAGCTCCACCATTGGATTTGCCAAATCGTCGGTGGCAATAGTTCGGCTTCAAAGAATTGTTTTGTTTTTCCGATCAAACACATTATTGAGGTATCGCATCGCATATTGTATTGTGAAATGTGAATCGTGATACGTATTTTATCATATCGTAAGAAAAGGTATTGTTGCAGGCCTAGTCACAACAGCTTCAACCAGACTTCGTGGTACGACTGTCAGACAGAACTACACTACTTGACTGTGAGAAGTTTGAGGCAGCATCAACCAGACCTGATGGTATGATAGTCAAACATGACAATATGACAATAGTACCAGTACAACATATGACAATAGTACCAGTACAACATGACAATAGTACCAGTACAACATATGCCCAGATGGCAGAAATTGGACCAGGTGTTCCGAGGTGGCCAACAAAATCAATGCTATTCCTGGGATCGTAACTTTAAAACATACTCACCCGAACAATGGTATAAATAACAAAACATGAAATTTCTACTAGCCCATAGGATACCTTTAACATTAGGAGAAATGGATAGGGCTGCTATCTGGATAGTTAACCATATATCATATCAAAAACAATAGACCCAATGAAATCCCAGTATGAACACGTTATAAATGGTCATTTTCTTAAATCGGTTCTAGTAATCACATACTGGTATTCTAAGCTCTGGAATTTCTGGACTGTGACCTTAAGAATCTGATGGACAGCATCTGTATACCCTAATCAATGATGGTAAGACGACCAGTGACAAGATATTTCATATCTGCAGTTCAATAATCAAGATATTTCATAACATAAATACCTCAAATTGAAATCAAATGACAGATCATGTTAAGTGTGTGTGTGGGAGTTAGTACAGTGACAGAGGTATATAAATGAGGAATAATCAATGTGCCAATCAAACAAGATTCCAGTATGGATCGTACTTAAAGGCTCGGAACAAAACAGAGGGTGTGGAAAATTTACTGTGAATTCATAGATATCCATTATTACTATTGCTCTTATGTAAAATATAGAGCTACACACCCAGATTTCAAGCTTTAATTCATCAAATGCTCCATAAAAGCATCAAAATTGATAATTTCCCATGTCAATCAATATTTGGATAATTATGCTTGCACATGTGTGCTCAATTAGTGAATTACCGAAAATGATGTTTTGCATGTTTTGTGTAATAAACAACAGCATCGATTGAAATAAACTGAGAAGTGACTTCAAGGAAAGGAGATTTATCAATAAAAGATAATTTTGGAGAATATTATAAATACATCTACAGGGAATCTTGCAATCCAATTCATACTTCAAACATTGCGGTCATACTTCATTGAAGGAAATTTTCTTAATTGACTGAGACTTGATTGACAGGCGAGTGAGTGATTATGGAATTTAACGTAGCTGCGGGAATCTTTCACCCATTTGCAACGATTAAACATTTAATTATTGTACTATATGTTTGTAAAATGAAGTAGCATGAAAAACATGAGAAAAAAAAAGGTATTTAAAATTATGCAAATGATGTAATAGCGAGATGAATAGTTCAATTATGTATCTGATTTAATAGCTTGATGTAGTTGATAAGTAATATAAAACCTTCCATATAGACCAATTGCTTTTATTAAAAACGATAAGATTTGATGATCAGGGACCTGAGTAAATATATGCTTTAGGTTTGGCGATGAATAAAACCGTGGGCACTGATCGGAAAAGTCCACACGGTCAAGCAAAATATGCTCATCACAACCAACACAGAGGCCTATCCTCGCCTTTTAAAATGTACGAATGTGTAAGAAATGCATGACCAATACGACACCAACGCAGGACTGTCCTGTCCTGACGACAATAAACGCCAGATAAAGCGGTTAAACCAATCAAGGGTTGAATACGATGCAGTTTATTATGGGTTTCATTATTCCATTTTGCTTGGCGTAGCGATTTAATATATGAGCTAATAGCATGTTTAGTAAATTAGTATCACTATATGGAATTGGAATTGGTTGATTGACAGTAGTATTTCTTATGTTCCTAATATAGTGTAAATGTAGTATTTATTTTGTAAACAATTATTGACAATATTACTTTTTTGTGTTTTTATTTATTGGGATTTTAAATTACTTTCAAGATTCTTTCACTTATATCACGACTTGTCACTTTAGGGCAGGAGGAAACCCGCAACATCCGTAGTGCTGAATGTTGCAGTAAACCTGCGAGCATCGGCTGGTACTGACAAGACACAAGGATGATAACTGCATGCCGCTCTACAGACATTGCATCCTATCAATATAACGTCAGAAAGGTAACTTTCGCGAACATTGATGCCGGGCCCCCGGGGCGGGATTTGAACCTGGAACCTTGGCTCTAAAGTCCAACTGTTCTACAACTGTTTTACCACCCGCCCATTTTTTACATTTTGTCAGTGACAACATTTTACATTTTCCGACATGTTCAAGGTAGATTTGGATCTGCAACTATTTTCAATGTTATCTGAACATTATTCTAGATGGCACATAGTGAAAGATTTACGCCTGCACATGGTACACAAAAAAAACAATGTCTAAAACAGTGCTTCTCAACAACTGTGGTACAAATTATCATCACAATATTGGCAACATCCCGCAGGTGCTATTTTGACAGATGGTTTTTAAAATGTGTATCTATGTAGAAATAAATAATATTTACTGTAGGTTATGATGAAGGTGGCAAAACACATTTTACTTATCGTTTAGTTTGTTAGGATTTTGCAGGAATGACAACATTATCTAATTAGCAAACATTAGCTGTAGATCTATTATATTTATAGATGTATACAATGCATGAATGAGGAAAACACATCCATTAGCCTCTGAAAACTTAATTTGTACTTGACAGTTTGCATTTTCTCATATGCCTTAGCATTCATAGAGGGAACACAAGATAAAACAATAGTATAACAATCATGAACCTAGTGTTGACATATTGCATGCATTTTAAACATTGAATTTGAAAATATTAAATTGTTTCATTAATTCATTAAACACAATAGAAATTAATGTTATTTTTAGTCAAGAGCTGTCAAATTATTAAATGAGAAATTATCTTACCTAACAAGGCTGCAAATACACAGAATCGGTTAGGATTTAGGTTGAGACACTTTGCTATTTCGTCCATGATGTATTCTCTGGTTTCCAGGGAGCCCTTGTAGGTGAGCTTGAGGTTGTTGGAGGAGAAGTAGCGGGGTGGGTCGAAGATGGTGTAGACTGACTCCTGAGCGACGATGCCCTGAAGATTGTGTTCTCTGCAGAAGCCTATCACCTCTTGGTGATGATCGTCTGTCGAGTAGGCCACGGTAACACCAAGATGTCGGAGTGCCATTCTGAGGGCACCCCTCAGGAAGACGGGCTGCGACCACCAGACTTTGGGAGGAGGGGTGCCTTTGTTGTTGATGTGTCGCAACACCAGACGAACCTTCTCTTTCTGTGCGAGCTGCTCGGCCAGCCATTCGGGCAGTTTTTGACTCTCCAGGCAACCGTCGAAGAAGACGACTAACTCCATGTTTGCGTTGTGACATGCCTGCACCAAGCTGGTGAGAAACGCTGTCATTCGGTTCCATTGCCCCCCGCACACCCAGTCGGAGAAGTAACCCCCGTATAGTCTGTCGAGACAGCTTTCTGCATCAACAACTAAACAGAATCTTCCCGTGCCGCCATAGCGGGGGCCACGCCTTTTCGGAACGAACCCTCTCGATATCTTGAGTAGGTCGACCGAGACACAAGCACTAGGACACTCCGATTCTAGAAATTCCTGGAAATCCTTAATGCCCATTGTTGATTGCAATTTATGGACGAGAGGTTACATAATATCTTTGCAGAAGAAGAGGGTGGATAGCCCACGAGAAGTATTGTTTTAAAGATGCTAAAGGAGACAAATCTACCTACAAACCGCCATGTGCTCAGCTAGTCGATCGCAGCCAAGACACTTGGCAAGTCACGTGATGGTGCCCGGATTACATCCCATAGTTTTAAAGACTATTTTCGTACAACTATATCTTAGTCCGAATCGTTACGCGGTCGTCTGCTGAATGTGACTGAGAATTAAAAACGGTGGAGTTAAATGAATATTGACATTTATGGAACGGTAGTTGTTTGCTAATGAATCCCTCAAAGGCAGTCACGTGGAACGGTCCCGCGTGGCCTACCAAACAATGGTTAGGTAACACGGTCAATTAACGCTATTGGTATGAAAGAGCGACAAGGGCCATGAATTATCCATAACATGCGCCTCTCAAGCTGTAAGTTGCCGTCATTCAACGACCTCAGAGGTGCATTGTATGTCACGGTGTGTGTGTGTGTGTGTGTGTGTGTGTGTGTGTGTGTGTGTGTGTGTGTGTGTGTTACTGTTTTGACAGTCGCCTTCCAGCGTAGCTGATTTCGGCAGACTGGTCCCTCCTTGGGACACATGTGTCTCACAGCATGGAGCTGGAGAGCGTTGCCCACGTTGGTGGTGGGGTTTAATGCTTTGAGAGTCGCCTTCCAGCGTTGTGCCCACGTTCTTCTTCTTCTTCTTTAGTTGTGTGTTTTTCCGGTCGCCTTCCAACTTCGTTGATTTCGGCAGACCACGTTATGGATCCTTCCTATTTATAGTCCTCCTCAGAATAGTCACGTGGTATGGTGCTACATCTAAGAACCTCTCCAATGTATATCGCCATCAATACTGTCTACAGAGTCCAACATATAATAGTGTCCGATCTATTGCACTGTCTATCGTCCGATGTGTTACCGATCTATTGTCCGATCGGCTGTCATATATATTGTACGATCTGTTGTCCGATCCGATCTGTTGTCCGATTTGCTGTCCGATATATTGTTTCATATGCAAACTCTCAAGGTGTACGGCAAGTAATAACTAGTAACTCTACGTGTTTACAATAGTACAGTGATATATGAATGCTAGAAGCAAATAAAACATGAAGAACATGGCGTCAAGAATGTCAGGCTGGCAGGCTTCATCTACGCCGAGGTCTCATAGCTAATAGTGTAATCACATTGAGGTACTGGCCTCTGGTACGTGTGGTCTGTATGCATACATGTACGTCATATGCTGCCAGGCCCGCTTAGACTCCACAATACAGATGCAGTGTATGTGTATCAATACAGACACGAATGTTCCATTACATCGAGAGTAGGGTGGAGAGCGAGAGAGTGTGAGAGAGAGAGAGAGAGAGAGAGAGAGAGAGAGAGAGACAGACAGACAGACAGACAGACAGACGGACGGACACATCGATAGACAGGTGCAATGCTCTATTGTGGTGGATACCAGGGTTTCATGAAAGAGTATCCAAGCAAACGTGTTCTTACATTACATTATACGTGAGTCTCAGTATAACATTAATAACATACATAGGAATACGTATGTATGCTATAATATGCGCTGCTGGCCGAATATTGCCGAACTTTACCGATTATTCTATAAGAGATCAATGCTTAAGGCGGCACTTCAAGTAGTTAGGCAATGTTCTCGAGTGCCAGCCCAGCAATTCCATTAATATTGATGCACTAGTCTACAGCTGAGCTAGTGTTTGCGGGTCTATCGGGGAATGTAGCCTAATGGGGATAATTCCGGTTACCATATTCCGTGCCACTCGTTGAAATTGCAACTGGGTCTTGGTTCGATTCTGTTACTCGCCAAGCTTCGTTGTGGATAGTAAGGAAAGCTAGTGAATTTAAAATGAAATACAATTGGATACATCTCATTGTATTATCCGTGTACATGCACACATATAGTAAGCTTATTAAATGTATTAGCGGCATCTATAGCTATAGGTTGCAATTTATCATACATTATCGGCCTATCATCATATAGTTTAATAAAACCAGACCTCGTCAAAAACAACAATCTTCGCGGAAATGTCACGGTATACGATACATGTATAAATAAAGGGTATCGTTTCTAGAAGCTCTCATATGATATGAGAGGTTCTAGAAACGGTACCCAGGCCTGTAATAACACTGTCATTTTCCAGATGTCACCAGAACCTGCCCGAGTGGATTGTATGCATCCCGAGTTGCTGGCCGAGACCAATAGGAGCATCTTATATCACACCCGGCTACATTCTCCCCCTCCACGTGGTGACTCGACTCGTCCAGGAGTTACCAATCCAGTCACTTCTATTTGAGCCACCAGGGAGCTAGGAATTATCAGTCCGACAATTCTGAGAGAAGTTGACCGGGAACAACTCGAATACACGTTGGGCGCCATTCTAACAGAAGATCATGCCGATCCTGGGAATTGAGACCGAGTTGCTGGATTGTGAGTCCAATGCTCTACCAAATGAGCCAAAAGGGGTAACCCCGCTGGCCGAGATCAGTAGGAGCATCTTACATCACACCCGACTACACATACATGCATATATGTTTGACATTTCTGATATATAGAGAATCTCACCCAAGTGTCTTGGAATATCAAATATATCAACACCACAAGTCGTGAAAGTTATTAAATCCGCGGCTTTGCCGAGTGTTAATATATTTTATATTCCAAGACACGAAGCTGAGATTCGATTTATCACCCAATATCATTTTAAAGTCATTTAAGAAGAAAAATGAACCATCATAAAGATTTAACTGTGAAGTAAATGTTTAGGCTGCTGTGCATTAGCAATGCTATGACATCACAATGGTAGAACAATCAAATAATTGGGCCAAGCGATATCTACAGCAATGCCATCACAATGGTAGAATAATCAAACAAACCACTACTATTGGGTCAAACGATATCTGCTGCTGTAGATATCGCTTGTTATTTAAAAGCGATATCTACTGCAAAAACTGCTCTATCTAGGAGAAGGCTATAGAGCAAACTAATATCAAAATTATCTTATTTTTTCTGACCCCAGAATAATGTAATGGTGGGTCCATGTGAAAATATGGATAGTCTGAACATACGCTGGAAGCGGCATTGGCAATATGAATAATCCGTATGGAAGTTTTAGAAGATAATAAACCTTGCTCCGAGATTACGAAACGCTTTTGAGTACAGACTCATTCTCAACTCAAGGTTTTATTCAGAAATCTCCATGTAAAATTATCTGAGTTTCAGCATGATCATGAACTCGTACTCAAAAAGTTTAGTAATCTCGGGGCCATATTATTTTTACTTAAATAATATTGTGTAGTCCCGGGCCCACGGTCCTATGATAGGTAGACTAGCTGCTTATTTTCTCATTCATTATTAAACGTTGAGCATCAAGTACAGTCCATGCATTCCAGCCAGCGTTAGTTAACCGGAAACAGGATACCTGTAACGTAGAGATGGCTTGATTGTAGTAAAGTATACCTGTTGCCGGCCAGTCTAGCGCGTAGAATCAACAGATTACCAGCGTGCCCCATCGTAATTGCCAAACGTCAAAGGTCACTAGCACGTACCATCTTGGATGCGTTATATAATAGTTGAGACGTCATACACGTAAACCGTACATTGTGTGCAACACACCGGATACTAGCCCACTCTCCTGTCTGGCATCCATTTCTATCGTGACGTGAAAACCTGTCGACATCTGTCTTTGCGCAATGCAAAATCCTACGTTTTCCCCATCGGCATACGCTGACACACCTACCACAGATAGAGCCGCTACGTTCCCACGGGTAAGATATGGCGTAACCAAGTGGTACCGTATCCCGTGGGTTACTTGTCTGTAACGCTGCAATGCAGTTCTTATCCTTGGTCTGTCAGTACCAGCCGGTACTCGCAGGTTACTGCAACATTCAGCGCTACAGATGTTGCGGGTTTTTTCTTGCCCTATACTGACAAGCCGTGATATAACTGAAATAATCTTGAACATGGCTCTAAACGCCAATTAAATAAAGAAAAGAAAAGAATATATATCGGATATGACGCAGGCTAAATGTATGTGACAATGTTTCGTTATGCACGGCGCATCTTGCAAAACTGAGAAACTGAACGCGTTCGGTCAAGCCTGGATATTCGCGCACGGGTCCTACCATTGTGTGCATATTAATATGGGTTTCTATTGTAGTAAATTAGCCTACTATTAACCTTTTTATATCCCACGGGTAGCCATGGAGTGACAACTTGAACTGTAATGTAGACAGTCAATGGACTATGTATGTGTATGTGCGTGCGTGTGCGTTTGTGTACATTTGTTTCTTTCGTACATTTACAACACGTACACACAGATGGCTTCCATGAATACTTCATCAATGAATACATGGAACATCAATATAGCTTTGGCTTAATAGTAAATAGGGCAATGGCATTATGCGGATTTTCTTTAATTATAGTTTTAATACACAATGCGTTAATGTATAATACATTTCCATTGCAAATCGCCTCCAAACAAATATTGGTCTGGATACCAACGACTGGTACTGTTTACAACAGTATATATATATATATATAGGTGGCTTTAACGTCTCTCGCGTGCATAGCTGAACTATCTTATTACCTCGAGAGACCGGCTGAACATTCCTGCAAGACGTTGCATATCCTGTAAACCAATGTCTTTCTCAGCGATATCATGGTAGCATAGCTCGGGGAACCCTTTCATGAAACATTCGTATCCTCGTAGAGAGAGAAAGAGAGAGAGAGAGAGAGAGAGAGAGAGAGAGAGAGACAGACAGAGAGAGAGAGACAGACAGACAGACATGACAACCAAACAGAGAGAGAGAGACAGACAGACAGACAGACATACATGTATATGCCTGGTAGTTTAGTGGACTAAATGGTGCCAAGTCTGCAAATGTATTCGACATGCACGTGCGGATACGAACATGCTTGCGTTGCAGGTTCAGGCATTCGTGTGCTAAGTTGACGTCGTTGGCTAAAACTATATAACTACCACCACTATTACTACGAAAGGTACTACTACTACTACTACTACTACTACTAATAATAATAATAATAATAATAATAATAATAACAATAATAATAATAATAGAAGAAGTAATAATAATAATAGAAGAAGAAGTAGTAATAATAATAATCATCATTCAAAATGGCATCATATAAGGAATCACAAATCACAATACACAGTGTGATGAAAGACAGGTGGTCATATACCCATACAGACATAAGATCTGATATGAGATGCGTTGCCCTATTCATATTACTATGACGTCAAGCGTCTGCCTCACAGACAACTGTAGAGTAGACTACAAGGCAGCGTTAACAGATGAAACTATAGTTCTAGCAGGATTGACCGGTAAAGGTCTGTATGCCAAGAATACGTCATGCAACTGACCACCTACAAATACCGACGTCACTCAAAGACACAGACATGAACAAAATACATGTCACATGACCTCTGGTCAATCTGCCGAGGGGATTACTACAATGAACTACAATGAGTTATGAAAAGTTATCTAGACTTACAGCAAGTTATACAAATTAGTGTTGTTATTAATCATCTAAACTTTATAAACTTTACAACCCATATTGTATCAAGTGCAAACCAGCGTCTTGTATGCCCCACAAATTCTATTTATGTCAACTACTTGCAATGGTGTAGTCTATGGCAAAGGTTGAGGTTATAGTTATCTAGCCCGGCAAACACTAAACGTTATATAACGTGTTATTACAACGTTATGTCAACGTTATAAAGTTATTACAACGTTGTAATAACGTTATGTGTTTGCAGGGCTTAGAGTTACGCCGTTTTGTACAGGAGTGCCCAGTGTTTTAAATTTCCTATAAATGCTACATTGCAAGTCGGTGACGTAACTGAAAGACAATTGGCAAAGCAGTGACATACACTACTAATAGTAAATAACGTGAATGTAAATTATATTGATTGGTGTTATGTTTATATTAAATGAACCACTGAAATGATTTACCTTATTCTTCAGAAATCTTTGGATAAAGTTGGAAATTGCGGATACTTCGAGGTATTTGGGTGACACTGTGCATGGCGTGGTAGACTATGACAAAATACGTGTGGACTAATAGTCTAGTCTAAAAAAGACTGACATATCCGATGTACCGTACGTATTACAGTGTTCATGTCACCAATTGCTCACCAATTGTGTACACGACAAATAGCAGGCCTACAAAGAATGTATCTAAAAGGACTCAAACACTATGTGGTGTGTGTGGCAAATAGTGTGATTTTACCTATGTGCGTTATATTATATAGCTATTATTTGCAAGAATGCGCGCTTTCAGTCACGAAATGCCACGCAAACCCATCGAAATAAATCATTTTACCTGATGATGATAAACAATCCATTGTTTTGAAAATAGTGTCTATTCATGGGGATTCCCCTCTATGTTAGTCACGTGGTTCGAAGAGTACGCTGTGATTGGTCCTCGGTCAGATGGTTGAGAGACAGTCACATATTCCAGGTCACCAGTTGACTTCCGGGAAAATGAGCTGATTTATCGATAACAGATCATTTGGAAGGGAATAAATCACTGTATACCGGTACATGGTGTAGGATCATCAGTTCTTTAGGTGTATACAATATGAATTTTGTCTTTGATTCACTGGAATTACATAGAGATAAACTTGGGTTTGCCTTCTATTATACCGTCGTCAACAGTTCCACACTATAAAATTACCAAGTGCATGTATAGTTAGGCCTAAATGTTACATCACTCTATATGAGCATGCATTACATAGGAATATATACTGTGAAGATGTTCTTACGTAATGTTCTGTTGACGTGATGTCCTTATCCAAGCTCAGCGTGATGTCCTCACCGGGATGTCCTCAGCTTAATGTCTTCATGCTGTTATAATGCAACGTGTCATAGACGAGGTATGCAATATTTGGTGGATTTAAAACGAGCATGCCATATTCAGATTTATTTTAGCGTCAATACATATTAAATAATAACCACCAATATCTACCAATATCGTAGCATATCTACAAAATAACCATAGCTATAAGGCAATGAATGTGACTCAATTTAGAAAAGACATAAGCATTAGTTATGTGTTAGCTATAGTTTTAGAATATATTTTATAGGACAGAATATTAATAGAATACGAATACTGTAATTCGCAAGTATATATACTATCTCATATAATATAATATTATATAATACTGTATTATATTATATAATATAGGTACCGTAGCATGTTGCGATGCATATAACTGGCAAGTGTGTGTTTTCTTCTCTTTTCTTCCCCGTTTATTCGAATATACGTGTATATTTCCATTAATGTTTGCAATGAAGGTGTACGCTGGGATACAGAGAAACAAAACTAAACCGATAAGTACGTCTATATAAACCCAAGATTTATGCCAAGCCAGGTCATCTGAGTTCAAGCATATCCTGATATATAATCCTCTTTACACTAGCGTGTATTTGAAAGTCACATAGGTTCAGTCGAATGTCACCGTAGGTCCAAATCTAGGCTGGAAATACAATCATAGCATACTGCATGTGCATTTGTAGCATCGAGTGTACATCTGTATGCTACAAGTAACGATATGCCTCATTATTTGTTCTATTATTCCGTGTGCAGTAGCACCAAATACATGTTTAACTGTATTATATAAAGACACCATTAAGACGCTTGGAAGACAAGAAAGCTCGTAACTATGGTAACAGAATGTCGTTGACATTTCTAATTTATATCAAATACCATAGTAGATCTTGCATGCATGTAGATCTTGAAAATTAGAACCCAGACATAATGATCGAGTGTGCATAGAACTAGATTCTAAAGCTTCTGTCTGTCTAACTATAGCAACAATGATATGCACATATAGATCTATAGACCTTACCATGAGTTGTTTCTAAGGTACACGTATATTATATGCTGACAGTTGGCACAGTGTTCCAAAACCAGTCCAATATACCCGACCAATACCCGTTCAACTCTTCTGGTTGAACACGGGAACGATAAGAAAGGTTAAATAAAATATATTCAATCCAGATCCTTTCTGAAAATAGGGGTAGATCTTGATTTTAAATA
>JAUTBT010068335.1:0-13968 GCA_032361225.1 Lepetodrilus schrolli
CATTACTACTTAAATTGTATAAGTACATCAAGGAAGGCCTATCATTATTTTAACTTATGCCAAATATATAACCATGTCTACATGTATACTGTATGTTCTATATCTTTATCTGTATCTGTATATTATTACTACTTCTCGGTATCATGCTACATGATTTATGAGAATAAATTCTGTTCTGTTCTGTTCTGTAGGCTCGGAGTCAGTATACTGTGTCTGAGTGGGGTATCCATTTTTCTATCTGCGGCATGTTCTATACCAAGTGAGCTAGCGCTATAAAAACTGGTGGAAATCCAGAATAGTACAAGCAGTACATATGCATGCAAGCCATGATGTGAATGAAAACATGTTGAAAGTGGCTTTAAACCCCAAATCATCCAATATATCTATCCTATCTGTCATGGCCACTTATGTATAATGAGCTTATTATTGTATAATAGCAGGTACTTTCCAGGGTGTTGATAAACAGTGGTATTCTTGGAACTCGACAGTTATAGGAAACAAGATCTAGAACATTAGCCATATCCCAAACGTAAATGTAATGGTAATTTAATACTATAATCCTGTTTATTTACATAGAGCCAGTGTTTTTTTCAATTCATAAATTACACGGGTGTCTGAGCCAAGTTTGCTTTATGTTATCGTGAAAACGGACCAAAACCCCCAAACCCCTGGATTTGGACTCAGTTGAATTTATACGCACTTAAACAAATCATATACTACCATATCAATCTTCAACTCACAGTAGGAACTTTAGCTATGTTATTAATAAGCGATTAACGTATGACTTAATATTTTACCATAAGCCTATTCCTATGACGTTTTCTGTGACTATGTGAGGAATACTGACCTGTTACGATAGCCTTCTGCCTGGTATACTATAACTATAGTATCCGGAACTTTAGCTACGCTATTTATAAGCGATTAACGTATGACTTAATATTTTACAATAATCCTAATCCTAATCCTACACTATAACAATAGTATCCGGAACTTTAGCTATGTTATTTATAAGCGATTAACGTATTGCTGAATATTTTACAATAAGACTAATCCTAATCCTACACTATAACAATAGCATTCTAAACTATAGCTATGCAATTTATAAGCGATTAACGTACGACTTAATATATTACAAAAGACTAATCCTATGACGTGTTCTGTGATTATGTGATGAATACTGACCTGTCAATGTCAATTGTCTTTTGAATTGGGATGATCTGTACACGGTGTCCGTCTTGTGAGTCAAACTGTTACAGCGAATACTATGGTACAGTGGTCCTTCCTTTTGGGTACGTCCTCATGCGAAACTGATGTTACTGTGACGAGTTGTGCGTACCGGTTTCTTGCCAATGACAGGTATAACATATGCTAAAGATGCGAAATAGGGTTGAGTGAGCAAAGAAACTTATGCGTCACGATAGTTGCATCACACTTGCAGACATGGTCATTAATTACACTAACTATATTATATACAGCAGTGAGAGAGAGAGAGAGAGAGAGAGAGAGAGAGACTGAGTGTGAGAGAGAGAGAGAAAGAGAGAGAGAGCGAGAGAGATATATTAATGTAGCTACACCAAAATATACGCTCATCTGATTCACATTTGTGTTACATTTTACATTTGTGTTATAGTAACTTACACACACACACACACACACACACACACACACACACACACACACACACACACACACACACATTTACATGTACTATACTTCTAGATATCAATGTCTTAAAAGAGATTGACATGACAAGGTTGACATCTTTCACCTTTACTCTTTGATTGTTCTTTAAATGATATTATAACAGATTTCCCAACAATTATGGCTTGAATCAGGGTCGATTGATTTTGCAATAACCTTAAAAATGTATTTGTTACAAGAATACTTTCTGATCACACATAACGTACATGAAGACAACATTAGCTATGTAATTAAAATGCTGACACATAAAGTGGTATATCCCAAAACTAAGTTAAGTAATTGTGATGAAATTAACCATACATGCGAGAGAAAAAACAAAACAATATAAACTTCATATAATATATAATATAATATAAATATTATTTATAGAAAACACTATATTTATATTACGTAACATACAAAAACGTTAGAGCAGAGAGAATGGAACACAGTCAACACTTTCTTTTTGAAAACATTACTACCGTAAATATTAAGAAACCGTGGTCTGCACCTATACGTATATGTATATTTAATTTATCTCGATTTTAATCGTTACAGTCGGTTTTATTCGTGACGTCTATTAGCCTAGTCCTCCATAAGTCTTAATTAAAAATGAATAAGTAAAACATCATTAAATTATAAAAAAATGTTTAAAGCGAAAAATTGCCACGAAACGTCTTTGAATTACTATTGACCTATCGCGAAGCCACACCTTCTACAGAAATGTCCATCAAGCATTACAATGTGAAAATCATGCAAGCATAGCGTCGATCCAGCTCATTCCCGCTGGCATTTCCTCCATACACGATATGTTGCACACGACCCTATTACATTGGTATTTCCGCAATCAGTATACTAGCATAAGAAACATAATGGAGAACAACACGAGGAGTTTCAAGGTCCTGTTTTCTTGTTTGTTAACAATATTATGAGGAAGTCTGACTTCGTCATGACGTCACGATGACTTGGAGAACATGCAATGTGTCTATTCACTACATGCAGATCGTATATTTACGAGAATCACGAGGCGGGTAGTAGCGCAGTGGTAGAACGTTGGACGGCAATGCAGTTATCATCTTTGGTCTTGTCAGTACCAGCCGGTGCTCACAGGTTTACTGCAACATTCAGCACTACGGATGTTGCGGGTCTCTTCCTGCCCTAAACTGACACGTCGTGATATAAGTGAAATAATCTTGAAAGCGACTCTAAACCCAAATTTAAAACAAAAAACAAATGAGAATCATGTATCCATGTAGTTTTCCCTTATTTATTAATTCAATTTCATGTACTTTATTTTGTGTGAAATCAGTAGTCATGAAGACCAATTCGTAAAAAAAATAAATACATTATGCATTAATATAGCGCTACTTATCCAGATATAGTTCCTGCTCAAGAGCGCTCAGTCATATGCTCTTTCGAAGAGGATGGTTTGCTGCATGGATTTGAATGTTGACATAATTCGAACTTCGGGCATCACCTGGTAGAGCATTCCATAGGACAGTGACTGTTATCCAGAAGGTTCTGTCACCGTACGCTGCCCTGCGTGTTGATGTCGCCACTAGCTGTAATTTGTCAGCAGATCTCAGTGTTCGCTCAGGTCTGTAAAGAGCAATGAGCCAGGCCATGTAGAGATTTGTAGACGAATGTTAGCAGCTTGAAAACAATTCTATATCGGATTGGAAGCCAGTGCAACTCTTTGAGTACAGGTGTTATCTGCTCACGGATACGTGTGTGCGTAATGAGCCTGGCAGTTGCATTCTGTACACGCTGTAGTGTCCAGATGGTGTTGCTGGATGCCATGCAGAAGGCTGTTGCAGTCGTCTCAGCGTGAGGCACTCGACGGATGTTTTGTCTGCTGATCTGCTGATATGTCTGATGTTCCTGATTTCGTGGTATGCACTTCTCATATATTGCTGACATGGTTATCTAGGCTGAACATTGAGTCGAAAATCACACCTAGATTTCTGGCGCGCGAGTTTGGGTCAACAACACATTCACCTATTTTCAGTTCAGGGACTTGTAGTTTGGACTTCATTTGTTTGGAGCTGATGATGAGTAGCCCGGTTTTACCATCATTTAGTTCGAGAAAGTTACTAGCCATCCAACATTTGATGTCATCAATGCAGTTTGTGATTGTGTTGAAAGTATCAATGACAGATGATGTGATCAATGGTCGGAATCCAAGATAGAGCTGTGTGTCATTGGCATACAGGCGAACCCCAGGTTATGGGTTCTAGCTATAACGCCAACTGGTAAGGTGTAAATGGTAAAAAGTATTCGGCCGAGGACGGATCCTTGTGGCACAGCAAACTTTAGTACAGTCTCAACTTGCGGTGCACTTGTTTTGCAGATCGAATATCATTGTTGGCGGACAGTCATATTCTCAGACTAATTGCCACTAATGAGAAATGATGCTAAGAGAAAATGCCGAAAGCATAAAGTATGGACAACACACCATATACCAATATAACATTTAGTAAAACATATAATTTATACAATGCCATGCATATGCCAGTAGGTACGCAAAAACATGATACATATATACTTTAAAAGTAACGTATTTAAAAAAACAAACAATATGTACATTGAACCGCAAAACAATAATTTTCTAAAATAAAATTAAATCCATTTGGATGTCATACCTGGATATCATAAGAAAGGGCACATCAACATTAACAACTAAACAAACAATCTACGGAATTCAATGGTTAAGACAATCGACGAATGACAATATCTTTGGCACTAGCGGTATAGTGAACACGTGTCTTAATATACTATGATCGCTAGTCTTAAGCTATTTCCTACGCGGGTAATAAATATAATTAATCATCGACCTTCCCTGGATACCTCTAGAGTGCTAGTATTCTATTCATATGTAAAGCGATGCGAGCTTCAGAACTATATCGGCCATTTGTAACATTCACCGTAACTAGCTGGGAACCCTGGTCGTTTGAAAGTTGTATTATGGTATTTAATTAGGTAATAGGCATCAATGTCCTCAAAAGCGTAATTAATAAAAAGTTTGACCTTTTGTTTCTGCATTAAATTATATTAACTCAACCTTAAGAAAATCTATATTTTACAATAGGTTTCATTTACATTTGTATTGCAACTAACATAATTCATAATTCGTACAAACCGTAACAAAAATCTACACATCAGAAGAATGCGGTGGTATTTAAGATCAAAGGGTTAACATGAAGAAATGTCATTTTGAACCACCTTAAACATGTGCTAACATTTCAATACATGAGAATTACTTTTCTTAGTCAAGCATTGCCATGGATGCTCGTAATATGACATTTAATAATCTACATTTTGCATTACAATTTCAATAACATTGAAACAAGAAAGACAACTCCACATGAGGAGTGTATGCTGATTCCTCCATTACTTCCGTCCCCGACCACTTCAACTGACGATGCTTTCCCTGGTAACTGCAAAATTAACCCACACCAAGGAATAAACAACTGGACAATCCATAAAATAACAGGAAACAGATGACATTTGAGCATTCAAAATGTGAGATATGTTCAGAGTATCGGCTCATGAAGCGCTCGTATCCACCATGAGACCACAGCGCTCTCGTAGAGTTAGATATAGATAGATACAAGAGCACTATCGGCTCTTATTGGATACAAAACCTTCCTGAAATGCTGTCCAGGAGTGCTAACGTATTTATCACATAACAAATGAGTTTTGGAGTGCAATAAACCCATGCTATAAATGTAGATATTTTCACTAGTATAATATATACTTGTATTCATACGCGATAGCTTCTTCTTGGGACTTAATTTGTCGAATATAATGTCAAAAGATTTCTTCAATTAAATATGCAAACATATTTATTAATATTTGCATATTTACTTGGAACTATACTTTGTCCGCGTGCGTTTACGCAGCTCCCAAGACACTTTCCTATATTTAGTGTTTGTGACTGAAAACCTTTATTACAATAATTTCTACAGTTATGTGATAAATATAATCTCACATTCATGTTGATATATTACTGAATTTATTAAACTCGTCGGCAAAAATGATGCGTTCAAATGAATATTTGCAATACCGACAAAGTCTGTAATTGTCTCGAACATAAAACACAAGTCCATTATATTTTAATATACTTTTCTGTTTATATAATTTTCGCTCATGCAACACAAACAGTTACACATTTTGAAGTGTTCCCTGATATGTACACACACATATATGGATGCACGTATAGCTGAGATTCACAACGCATTAAAGTTCACTGAGGAGGAGTACGCACGACCTTCTTACCGTAGAACGTACAACAATAATACTTTAGAAGACTATAGCCAATTGTGCGTGTCAGTGTTCATTGCCTCGTATACCCTGTTTCAGTCTCGGTCTCCAAAGTCGGAATCGTTGGATCCGCTTTGTGATTCTCTTGATGCGAATCTGTTAGGTGGGCCGGTTCTATTACGTCTAAGCGTTCGATCTCGTCTTCGGTTGATGAACGGTTTCCTGGTGAGCACTTTTACGAAAGACTGAAATATGGGGCTTTGGAAATAAAGAATAGTGCAAAATGAAAAAAAACAAGCAAAGAAAGAGATGGTTAATAGTTGAAGAGGAGGATAGACACAGAAATAGATTTGTTGTAGAGTTTACTGCATTTGATTTTGTATGTTATGACAACATCCACAATCGTCTTAGCAAACATCGTAACTGAAATGTGTTCACGCTCTTATATTATTCGTTACAAGAAACGTATTTGATTTCCTGACTTGAGAAGGATAATAACATAAAGCTACATTGACATGAAGTGTAGCATCAGAAGCAACGTTCGACGTCTCAGAAGTTTGCACACTGTGACCCGGAAGTAATAGTCCCATTGGTTACGGTGACATCATGAAGCAGTAGCAGCTAGCGCAGAAGAAGCAGGAGTACATCGGTTAGATACATCACCGGATGTGACGCAGCAGCCGGAAGTAACGCTATGAAAGCAGTGCTGGCAACTGTTAAATCATCGGGAGATGACGCAGAAGAAGCAGGAATGACAGTTACATCAACGTTAGCTGACGAAGCGGAAACAGTGCTGACAATTATATGAACAGAAACTAATGCAACGGAAACATGGGTGACAAGTTACCAACATGTAAAGCAACAAAGCTATTGTTTCATTTTGATCTCAACCTCTCCTACATCATGCGTCATTTCAGATTTAACCATCTAGAACGGTCTAAAATTATAATAACCTGAATATCACTCCAATCTCTCACAACAGCTATTCCGAGGGCTTACAGAGTATACAGACGTTAACAGATAGTATTCGAATATATTCTTAGTATTGAGTATGAATTAAATGCGGCCATAAGCCAAGCGCATTTTTCGCATTCATATCATGCTCGCATTAATTTCATGATTTACAGTACTTCATAGTACTATATAATCTCAGGTCGTTAACTTTCATATTGTTTAGAGATCGGGAAAAGAATATGTATCTTGAATAAACATCTGTTGTAAAATATCCTGCTCAAGGAATCCTGCTTTCAAGCTTGTTTTCAATCCTACACTAATTACCAACAAGAACCCTACCAATAACATATCCCTAATATCTAGGCAGAAGCTTCACAATCCTGAATATAGTGATGCCTACACAATTACTTCCGGCGATCAGGTATTGATCTAAATAATGTCGATTAGTGTCAATACTAGTGCAATAGGAACCTGTATATACAGAAATTGAAAGATGAATCAAAGAGTGGATAAGTGTAATAGTGCGGATAGATTTGTGAACATTTTTGATAAGAACGCGAGTGAGAAGTATTTACGTGAAATGTGATACTAAAGGGAAAGTCTGACGAGAGTGAGAAGAAGACAGAATCGCCCTATATTCCGGTCTATCGTAGAGAATGGACAAGTGATGGTAAAACCTGCAACACTCTTCCTGTCTGTAGTAGAGAACTACTAAATCAGGGTACACATTGCAACACTGTTCCTGTCAATCGAACATAAGGAGCACGTGACGTGCACCCACCAATGGGCATGGGCTGTCGTACCCGTTATCTTGATGCAGATCATTTTGCCTTAATGAGGCGCGAAGTGCACCAAGACTGATGTAAACAATGAACACGTGAACGCGAATGAGTGTAACGAACTCCGGATAGGATTGGCATAAAGGTGTATGTGTTTACCTCAGGTAGGAATGAACACTGTCAGGAATACCGAGTTTGAATCCACTGGACTTGTGTTTTACCTTCGCGAACCGAATATATCAATGCTAGCTCCACGTCACAGGGGCTTGGTGATAGAATAGTAAAACAAATAATAATAATAATAATAATAAATAATAATATAAAGGAGACATGCTACCAGTCTAGGTCAACCTCGCCTAGCAATCTAATATATAACTATTTTTTTAAAACATAAATTACTTAATTACTTTCATTTTAAAATATTTTTTTTTAGATCTAGAATATCTATAATATTAAAAAAGTTTACAATTTGTTGGTGTACTATTCTATCACCGAACCCCTGTGTTCCGATGTCATCACGAAGCGATGCCAGACTCTTGATTAGTCTGTACCAGAAGGCGTTGGCAGATTTATTGCAACACTGCGCTGATGGTACTAGGTTTCCTTCACCTGTAAATAGACAAGCCGTGATACGAATGAAATAAGCTTTTAAGCGGCTCTCAGCTTCGGCATAGATAAACCCTCAAGAATTAAAAAACATAAATTAATAACACCAACATAACAAAAACGGAAAAAAGAAAATAAATAATAATAGCAAACATTTGCTAGTATTTTAAAGTAAACCACTTGTAGCCACTCAAATTGTACTATCAAATTATGAAATAAATTTACATTTACAGGCTATTGCTCAGAAGTTACCAATTAATAGACGTCAGTCCCAGATGTTACGAAACTTTCTTGACTTGTTTAACTCCCAGTGGAAAAGGTTAGTTGAGCTTGAATTCGTAATAAAAAAAATGTTTCGTAAACAGCGGACGTGTTGACATATATATAGTAAAATGTTTTTACTTTTAAGGAGGTGATACATATTAAAATTACAATTTTAGTAGTAACCATAATGTCACCGGATGCCATTACTTACTGGATTTCCGTATTGTAAACGAATTATGCAGTGTATCAACTATTTTCTACTGTCCATTGAACTCACTGGAACATTACTATACTGTTTCGTTATCAGTCCATAGATTATATAATCTTTTATGTTCGTTTACCTGCCATTGACCCTGTTTGACATTCAACTACTACGTGTTGAGATAATCTGCCACCTTATGCATTGTCTTTAGAGCATCTGATTTTCCAAAACGATAACATTGAGGCCTATTGTTTGCCAAAGTCCATCCTTATATATAGTATCAGTCAAATAATTAATACAACACAGGTTTTATTGTAGTTTTGTTTAATAATTGTGGCAAATTGGGTAAAATAATGCAGGGTTCCATCCTCGAAATTTTAAGTAGGCTTAATAGTCTGTGTTTCGAGGATGCCTGGGTTCTAGAGCATCTAGTTGGCAAGCATTTCCGGGGAATTATGTGCATGCACCCGGAAACCCACAGGAGACTCAGGCACTTCCGGCCCTCGGAAAAGACATTTCCACGTTAAAAAAAATGGTCGAGGACTATTTTACGGATGTGCCAAGGATCCTAGTGGGCACACCTGAACATCCGGTGTCCTGGGTCCATGAGCATTGTATCCAAACATTAGACGTTGCCCCATCGATATAGACGGGTGTCATCGCACGGGAAACCACTATAACAGCTTCTAGGATCCTACATTATTCAAGTAGTCTACCGATATATCACAAATGATATGTCACTGAATGTTGTGAAAGTGTCTTATTACAGCTGCAAATCTCCAAATATGTATGCGTTGAAGGCGTACTTATTTATCTAAGTGTAGAGTCTACAGTGACGAGACCATATCATCGAGAGCACACAGATGTTTTCTGATAGATCAGAGCTGCGTGTGTAATGAATTATATCATGTGTCATCTCATGTTGGTTGCTGCCTGTACTGTAATAGGAATGGTAATTCACACGTGTGCAAGAGCTTTAAAGGTTCGGAAAAGCTTGACACAAATCATTCTTTACTAAAACAGTATACTTTTTATTTTTTAATATTTTAATTTTTTAATATTTTTACATTTTTTGTATAAAGACATTTATTACAGTAGAAACAAAGAATACATCATACACATAGAAATGGTACACAAATATATAGCAAACAGTAATAATTAATGGTAGGTAAAGAAGTGATGAATATATGATTTACTTATGTTTTGGGTAATAAAAAAAAAGTGATATATTACTATGGTAATAGAAAATTAACAATACCAGACCAATTAAAGTGAAATTTCTGTACAGAATTATTGAGTCTGGCTAAATGTAATTATACTTGAGCTATTTCTCTCACAACACTTAAAAATTATTGTAGTGAAAGTTGATAGACTTGTTACGTACATGTATCATGTGGCTGCTATTGTAATATGATTAGAAAAGGTATGACCCGAAGGGAAGCCAAATAGGATAGAATATTGATTAAATAAAATGTGTTTCGGTATACGGTATAACAGTATACTTACTACACACACGCGCGTGCACGCACACACGCGCACATATATCTACCCCCCCCCCCAACACACACACCCACCCACACACACACACACACACACACACACACACACACAAACACACTCCGTGCAAACGGAAACGAGTTGGTGCATCCTCGAAACACCAACCATTATGCCTACAATATATTAGATGGATGTTATGTAGGCATAATGGTGGATGTATCGAGGATACGGTTGGTAGAACATGGACACAAATGGGATCCTAGTATTTATTATCCAAGGGTATATTTTCACATTAGGGGCGTGTGGTAGCGCAGTGGTAGAACAGTTGGACTTCGGAGCCAAATGTTCCAGGTTCCAATCCCGCCCCGGGGGCCCGGCATAAATGTTCGCGAAAGTTACCTTTCTGACGCGATATTGATAGGATGCGATGTCTGTAGAGTGGCAATGCAGTTATCATCCTTGGTCTTGTCAGTCAGTACCAGCCGGCGCTCGCAGATTTACTGCAACATTCAACGATACGGATCTTGCGGGCTTCCTCCTGCCATAAACTGACAAGTCGCGATATAAGTGAAATAATCTTGAAAGAGACTCTAAACCCCAATTTAAAAAAACATAATAATAATAATAATAATAATGTTCACATTATATGACAGTTTATTTGAAAACAGCTAATTTTGATGTTAACATTGATTCGTTACCATGACGGTTACTGTGCTTAGAATTTCATATTCCTATACTCATGATATTTGCAGCTGCAAAAGAAGAAGTTTATTCTAAAACAATTCATGCTATGGGTACATAGTGAACATACAATACAATACAATGTAACAGCCATTGAAAGAGTAATAATCCATATTTGACAAAATGTACAATTTTTATGACAACGATCGATATCCTAAAGCCCAAACAATCCATATTCGTTGTCAGAGGTATTGCTACTAAAATACGGCCGTGAACAGTTCTATAAACGATGCCAGTCTCAGAGTATATACAATGGTTCGTTTTTTATCTTTCAAGTCCACCCAATGTCAGTGCTATATAGAAATTAGTTATGTTCAACTTTTCATGCCTTGTCTATGCCAGAAAGTATTAAGCTATGCAAAAATAACATTGACATAACATTCCTATCATGATCAACACTACACATATCAATTGCAGGAACACTTTAGTCACTCTCGTAGGCATCCTCAAAACAAAGGACATTTTGACTACTTGACATCCGTCAAATATTTGAATATTAAAAGTAATCATAATTGCCGGAGATTCGATGAATGTTTTGTAGGTGAAAATATGTTTCATTTGTACGTACATTACGATGGAAATTGTTCACTAAATATTACCGTGTGTTTATCAGAGCCTTTGTATCGACCCTGGCGGGGTCAAATCCCATGATGGCAACAAATGGACATCAAGTGCTTGATGAATCGCAATCCTCTAATGGCACCTGCGATTGGCTCTAGCAATCAAAAGGCATTTCTGTAGAATATAGGGTATCTCTAGTCGATTCTAGCAGGGAGAAAGTTCATGTACCCTGTCCTTGCTGGATTAATAATGTTCCATACTGTAGGACATCTTTGGTCCCCATTAAAGTATGGAAATAGTCATCCAATCCAATTCCGATCGTTATGATCAACGATGGCCACCCCGCTTTGAGTTACAGGAACTGCTATTCATTATGGCATCTCCGGTTGCCTTCAGTATGGAAAGAGTTAACAAACCCTTTAATTACAGGTGTCCGAACATCAACGTAACGTCCCCGTGCGCACTGAAGAGTTACCCTTAGGACTATCCGGGGTGCTGTCCCTTCAAGGAGTGCGACAACACTGGAAACGGATATGTATGGAATGCAAACGGCCATAAAAAATAAATCTAGTCTTTTCATAAGAGCTGAACTACTTTGCAAAGTGAATACGGATTTCTATTTAGATTGGCAATGTTTCAGTTGAATGCAAGTGTAACTGACATATATACTTGTACATGCATTACTAGTATACTAGGCCCGATATCGTCAATGGTCAGATGTGACGGTCTGATCTTCTGGCCTGACACCAGCACATGCAGAAGAAAGAAAACAAGTACTGTATTATAGTAATGTTAATGCCATTGATTTATTTTCAATAATAAATAAATATAATGATATATTAAAACTATGAAATAACTACACAACTGCGTTGATGTGCGAGATGTGATTTATGCAAGATTTTGTAAATTTTAGAGAAACGGTTTCTGTCTGGTTTATTATTAATTTTAATTGGTGTTGTGGTCCGCTTTCAAGATTATTTCACTCATATCACAGGTTGCCGGTTCATGGCAGGATGAAAGCTGCAATACTTGTAGTGCTGAGGGTTGCAGACAACCTGGATGCACCAGCCGTTTGAACCAATGAACCAATATTAATACAATCGAGTGGAAAAGTAGCCTTAAAATATACTCCGATGTATACACAGCCAAACCTGACTAATGCATATTTAAAGTATTTGAAATGCCATATTAGAAGACCCAATAATGGTAGTTTTAGAGATAATACTAGTACATGCATCTTGATTCACTAGTCTTGACTATAGGCACATGTACAATGAAAGTGTCAACCGATGCTGACGGAAAATCTTGAGTCATCAATATGTCTGCCCATTTGGCGGGAAAATAACACTAAACATAATACTAGTATAATCTTGCAAAAATCACATTTTTGTAAATTCTAATATAATAAAACTAAAAATCACATAATTACTGCAAAGCTGCTTGAAATATCAGATAATACCTCAAGTATTATAGCATATAGGACTACTATATTAAATGAATATACTAGAATCTATAGGAACATTTAATAAATAAAAGAAAAATGCCATGTTATTGATAAAACAAGAGTAAAATCAAGGGTAACACATATTATTCTTGACACTTGAAAATATATGGCACATGCATAGGTGTCATTGCTGTAGTAAATAATTTAATAGTAAGACATCACACTATCAATTCAACATATTCCTACACTACATACAGTGAAATTGCATAGCAACAAGAGAGATTCAACATTACATAATTTACATTCTTTCTAAAATCTTTTAAAATACTAAATCTTGTAGTTGCACTAAATTGTTGACTGTAGCATGACTGGTGATATAAAACAAAACAGATTAAAAAAAATTATTAAATTAAATATTAACAGAAATACTGCAGCTCACTTGGTTACAAATTAAAATAGATAATAAAAATTAAACCCACATGCACATCACATAAAATGCATCAACATCATAAAACTCGAAGATGTATTCATATTATAGTTTCAGAACCAGATGTTCAAGGAATGGGTTTGACCTTCAAATATACATTGATGATAAATCTAAATTGATTCTCACAAAGATTCTGTCATGTGATGTCCAAATGGGATATGTAACTGTATACTGCTGTGCAAATACACCTAACAAGAGAGAACACCACCAATGTGTACTAAACCCTAATCTGTTAATGGAAATGCTGCACCATAAAAATACAACCAGAATTTGAACTCAGAAATTCTAGCTATCAATTAACCATTGCATTGCAAATCAAATACATAAACTTAAATATTGATGAGTGGTACACAGATGGCACATGTATGTTTTTTTTTGTTTTTTGTTTTTTATTGGGGTTTTAAGTCGCTTTGAAGATTCTTTCACTTATATCACGACTTGTCAGTTTAGGGCAGGAGGAAACCCGCAACATCCGTAGCGCTGAATGTTG
>JAUTBT010068346.1:0-13968 GCA_032361225.1 Lepetodrilus schrolli
AAGACCAAGGATGATAACTGCATTGCCACTCTACAGACATCACATCCTATCAATATCGCGTCAGAAAGGTTACTTTCACGAACATTGCTGCCGGGCCCCCCGGGGCGGGATTTGAACCTGGAACCTTTGGCTCTGAAGTCCAACTGTTCTACCACCCGCCCCTTTTTTCAAATGTAAACATGCACAAAACAACTACCAAAAATGTTATATCAAAACATAAGTACCATAGACATGCTCAATATTAGTAAATGGAGGACTATTAAATTCGGTGTTTGATTTAATTACAGGTATACCATAAACGATAAGAAACATAACATAGTCTTTATCGACTTCATTTTATTACTCAACATTTTGTAAGTAAAATACAGACATCAGCTTCTAATATATGTATTATTTTAAGACATGAGGCAGTAGTTATTTGATTCCCTAGTTCATGGATTTTTATGTCATAATTTTGGCTGGGGCATTTGAAAATAAAAATAAATATAATTTGCTATTTTGGCAGTCGGGTCAAATATAAAAATAATAATAATAATTATTAATTGGAGATAATGAATGGTCAGTTGATAGAATATAAATATAATTGTCAATAATTGTTATAAACACCAGTACACATAATTTGTTCACATTTGAATGCAGAATTATTTTCAAAGTACTTCTTGTTAATAATAATATCAGTAATTGTTATAAATTAGGCTTTTGTAATACACCAATCAAATTGGCTTCAACTTTATGTCAACCAATGCCTGCCAGTCTTTGCTGTTTAAAAGATTTATTTCTTCACAATTTATTATTATTATTTTCTAAACACTAGTACCTGAGTACACTGTTGGTGGAATATAACAAACAAACAAAATTCAAAGTGGAAAAAAATCGGTTCGGCAGATCCGTAAACCAGGGAATCCAATAACTATGGCCTAACACTATTTAAAATTATATTTAACTAAAGCTACTGTACTCGTGTCCGTGTAGTTGTGAAGGAGTTATCTTACCACCTTGATCCTTTTAGACAGGTTGTTGGAGTTCCCCGAGAGATGAGGCGCGATGATCTTCAAGTTCTGCAGCCATCCTGGCGTTGCCACGGGTAGGTCGTCTACCTCAGAACTCCCGACACTTTCCGTATCTGTGTCAAGATCGCTGGACGTGTCCAGCCCCGGACTCTGTATACTGGAAGATGTATTGGGCCCCGGACTCTGTATACTGGAAGATGTGTTGAGACCCTGATTGTGAGAACTGCCATTGTTTGGAGGATGTGTACTCTGTGGTGATTTGGATGCTTTCGGATTTGCTTTTGATGGAGTTGTCTTCCCCTGTTTCAGCTTTATCCAAGGACAAAAGGTTCGATGCTCGTCAGATGGGTCAAAACTGTCCTTGACCTCCTAGACACAATGAAATAAATGTTATAAAGCAGGGGTGTGTTCAGGCTGCAATACATTTCACTACTCTACACTACACTACTTTTCTGCAAGGTAGTGGCTGGCTGAACGGATTCATAGGAAAATAGCAGAAAATTGATTTGCGCAAGCATCCAGTCCATTCACTTCATGTTTTAGGTTTTCCAACAGAACACTATGGGGTCCAAACCAGTAGTGAAAAGTAGTACTACAGAATACTGCATATGCTGGCTGAATGGCTTCCATAGCACTACAAGTACTATGTAGTGAAAAGTAGTGCAGGCTGAACGCACCCAAGGAAGTGTATGCATGGTATATTGTGTAGGCATTAGATCTTAATATAGTGTTTAACAGGTGGGTGGCAATGCTGACAACAAATAGTACTTCTTATAACTGCATTCTTATACATATTTCACTGAGTGTTGTTTAATTTAAGTCTCCATCTTATCTTCAGTTTGCAAGATCAACATCAATTAGAAGCTATTTCTTAAAACGGTATTCTAAATACTGACACCAACATTTGATGACGAAACTGATGCCAACACTTTATGTCAACGACACTGACACCATCATTTGATGATGACACTAACACCAACATTTAATGACGAAACTAACACCACGAAATTCGTCATTGGTACTTTGTATGCAGTGATCTAGGTATCATCTAATTAACATACCAGCCTCTGTCGTTTAGCAGGCGGGTCTGTATCCGTGGTACTGTCGTCACTGCCGGTTCCAGCCGTCACCGTGAAGTTCCACAACCCAGCCAGGCGTCGACAGTGCTGACACACCAATGTTTCATTCTTCAAACTGCATAAAAACCAAATACATTTAAATATTGCTGAATTATATGAACTATTCTAATTGACATTTCTAGGTACCGTAATACTGGTTTACCAGCTAAGATTTTTGGTTATTTGAACAAATCTTGAAAATAATATGAAACGGACAATGTTGTTGAAGTAGAAAATGATTACAACTCTGTCATTGAGCCCCCCACCACAACTAACAGAGATCAGCCAGGAATAGCCACACTTCCACCAGATAGTCACCCACCCACCCACCAGTGATAAAACCAGTGAAAGCACCGCCCCCACCAGTGATAGCCACACCCCACTAGTGATAGCGTGATAGCCACACCCCAACAGTGATAGCCACACCCCACCAGTGAAATCCACACCCCACCAGTGAAAGCCACACCCCACCAGTACCTGAGCATCCAGCCAGTGATAGCCAGTGCTGCTGCTTTCTTCAGTCCAATTTCACTTGACTGATCCAGAGAGTAGGTCAGTTTCCCACAGCAGTGAGTGTCAAACCCCTGAAACATTAACACTGCAATGTGTCAAACCACTGAAACATTAACACTGCAGTAAGTGTCAAACCCCTGAAACATTAACACTGCAGTAAGTGTCAAACCCCTGAAACATTAGCACTGCAATGTGTCAAACCACTGAAACATTAACACTGCAGTAAGTGTCAACCCCCTGAAACATTAACACTGCAATGTGTCAAACCACTGAAACATTAACACTGCAGTAAGTGTCAAACCCCTGAAACTAACACTGCAGTATGTGTCAAACCCCTGAAACATTAAGACAACAGTAAGTGTCAAACCACTCAAACATTCACACTGTAGTAAGTGTTGAACCCATGAAGCATTCCAATAGCAGTTTCAAACTCAATATACATTTCCATAGCAGTAATGTTGAATCTATGAAACATTCTCACAGTGACAAAACCACAAATTCCACAAACCTTATAACGAATAGATTGTTTGCCTATACATAATGATGAGTGAGTTATTGTTTTACATCACAGCGGAAATATTTCACCCATACGCAATGATTACACAAAATGATAAAATATGTAAATACTCATCATGCACAAGCAACACTATGGTAGTATATGACTATACAGTAATACGCGTACAAATTTGGCCAGACTTGTGTAGTTAATGTCCGGCAGTTTCTCGGCAGCTGTTTTCAACGTGTTGTACCTCTCCTGGAAGTCACGTCTAACCTCTTCAAGGTCATAGTGAGGGACGTGTGCAAACCAGTCTGGAATCAATCAATTGGTATGCATTTCAACAAACCACTTGGTCTAGACATCAAACAACAGCATATCAAAGATTTGGGTCCTGTTGCACAGAACAGTTGCAGCTACTATTGATTGTAAGTCAAATTTTCTGAACCTGCTACAAATAATAAGTCTATGACAAGAAACACTTTTATCGCTACAATACTTGATAATTTTGTTAGCTAAAACTATTATAAACATAATAAAACTATGGTACTCAGAATGGTTTCGCAACTTCATTGCGAGGTATATGAACTCATCCTCTAGATACAGAACCAGTGACTACTCCAATTGGCTCGACCTATGACATTTAAACATTTTTTATTCTTCTTGACCTAGTAGGAACAAAGCCAAGATAAAGTGACCTAAATTGCCACGGGCTTGTGGTGTACTGTAAAACACTCATATTTCGTGGACGCAAATTTCATGCAAATGCTAAAATTGACAAAGTATCAGGAATTAAATTACGCGCACTTTAAAAAAACAAACACACATAATGAAGAAAAATACTACTATAACGTTATCACTGGTGACTACGAACGCAACCAGTTGAAAAGACCAATTAAAATAGGATAAAGCCAAGTAATTAGCTATGCTTAGAGCAACACGTGGCCTCAGACATCATGAGTAGACTTCCTGTTTATCAATGTGAACAAGATTAGATGAGAAAAAATGAGTCGGATTAATCAACAGGAAATCCGTTCTAGAGCTAATTAAATGATCTGTGTTATGTTTTTCATTCATTAGTATTAATTACATCGTACAGTAATACGCCCGCTTCAACTTAGGGCATCAGATTTCGCGCTGACTATAATTTCGCGCAAATTGTCTTTGCATGGAAAGCGCGAAATATAAGTGTTTGCCAGAAGACACTGGACTCGTGGTTTAGAGGATGACTGTAAAATCCACTGCTAGGATACGAACCTGGAGCTGGATGTGTGGACCACGTGCACAGTTTCTCGTGATTGTCCGTAATCGATGTCTTCAACTTCCGACACGCCTCCTTGTCTGAAACATCATGAAACAATACAGAGCATCATGGTACAGGCTGAACAAGTAACAACATTATAATAACATTATTTAATAGTAAATCCATAAATGCAACTACATAATTTCACTTGCTGGTTGTATAAAAAGAGAGGAATATGGTACAAACAAATAGTAGGAATACATTGCACTAGGTTTAGTGACTACAATTCATAATGTATTTGTACAAATAGCTTCAGCACTTTGTAATAGATGAACATGTTTTGTAGTTAGTGACGTAACTTAATTTCAAATTGAGTGAGCGAGTTATTGTTTTAAGTCGCAGCGGGAATCTTTCCATCATATTCAACGAAATATTTCTAAATTAGAATCAAGGACAGTGGCAAGTATATTAGTCACGAAGGTCACTGTCCATATAAAGCAGTGATAAGGATGGAACTGGCAGGGTCAACATGGTGAAATTTACATGGTTGATAATATTTGACAAGAAAGTGTCTTACAAGCCTTCTGGTCCGTGTTTGAAGGAAGCGCCCCACATAGCATCATCTTACACGTGACACATTGCAACATGTCATCTTCCGTGTTTTCCCATCCATGTTGAGCAAACACCAGGGGGGATAACTCATCTGGTTTTGCAAACCATGTCAATGGCTAGATGTCAAGGACTGTCACAATATTTTACATGGATCATTTTTTTTAAATATAGGGTTTAGAGCTGCTTTCAAGATTCTTTGACTCTATCATAAACCTGCAACATCCGTAGCGCTGAATGTTGCAGTAAACCTGTGAGCACCGGCCGGTACTGACGGACTAAGGATGATAACTGCATTGCCACATTACAGACAATGCATCGCGTCAGAAAGGTAACCTACAGACATTCACAGATATATGATATATAATTAGCAACAATTCAAAACATATCTTCTTCATGATAATAAAACTGCTGGTAAAGGATACAGAAAAAGTGTCTACTCTTGCAAAAAAGGCCTCTCTGCTCCGCAAATTCAGACATTCATTCGTATTTTCTCTGCTTATTCTTTCTTTGGTAGACTCTGGGTCAGTGATGTCTGGCGAAACTGTGGATTTTCTGTCAAAATATTCAACTCAAAATGAATGACAAATACACATGGAAGTAATTAACGATTCTTTAGCTATATGTATTCATATATAAACATGATAAATAATTCTTATATTTCATTGAAAATCATAACAATATGAGCATTATAAATGTTTTCGATGAATAGTGGTTTCACTACACCACGTACACCTGATATCATCAAGTGAATGAGCCTCGATATGACATATTGCAAATCATGTAAACAGAAAAAATATGTACATTACTAAATTAGTGGAACAAGGTTTTAATAAAATATTTATTGCATATTTCCCATGAGGTTATCGATGTTAACCAGGTGGGAATTTCATTCAACACAGATGGCAATGGGTTCCGGGCGTTTGCTTTATGGTGGATGTTCGCAAATGTGTTTGCATTTTGAACAGAGGGTTGCCATGTTCTGAACAAGCTGGAAGTTAACACTGTTGGTAGGAACTATAGCATCACTATAAATCATGAATACCACATACACATAATGCCTTGTACTAACAAGGAATTCTGTCTGCTTTCATAAACGATTACGCACTGGTTGATAAGCAGCAATAAGCATAAGTGAAAGCCCAGTTTTGGCAAACCAGAAAATCACTGCGAACCAATTAAATGTTTGAAAACAAATCGTGTTTGATACTCAAGACTTTGAAGACAAGACAAGTTCATCGAAGATTGTTTCATTTTTATTCGGAACAGTGATAATGCACACTAAAAGGTAGAGAACACACTTTTAGGTTTCGTTTAATTAATATCGCGTAATAAATACGATAAATGCTTATCTGATCTAAAACGGGATACAGGAGAACAATAATTCCAAATCTTAATGATGCGCGAATTATGAGGTCCTTTGAGAATAGGCATGCTATCTTTAACCATTGATAACTAACCGAGGTAATATCAAAATATAGGCTAAAACTAGCTGAGCGACTATTAGGTACATACGCTTTAACATTTTCTGGTTTTGTACCGTCGCTCACAAAGGATGACAAGATTTTCCTGGCTCTTTCAGGTGTCACTGGGGTCCTGGTCGCCGCCATGATGGATGAACATACTTCCTTTCTGTTGAAAGCCGACTTTGATTGGACAATATTTAACATCGTCCAATCACAGTCAATGTTGCGTAGTTGTTAACGAATCTGAAAATGAAATGGATGTATACAAGTTTTCTCATGTTGTACCCGAATCATCATCGTGTATGTACTGTAGGCAGTAGAACTAGAATGCTTTTCGGGAAGAGGTGTAGATCACGGTGCCCCTCAGTTTTGTTATTAAACGGCGAAATCGAGGTTTCGCCCCAATGAATCCGGTTTTGGCTGATTCAAACCTCCGAAAAGCCGATTCGGACCCGTTTACATACTCATTCGGACCTGTTTCCACTGATTCATACCTGTTTCCAGCTGATTCGGACCTTAGGCCATGTTTATGCTCGGGTAGTGTCATTACAATTATACTACCCGGCCATAAACATGGCCTAATTTATGTCCAATATTGCACGACGCTCATGTAGGCTAAAATAGTTTTTTAGTCTGTACGTGTCACACCTTATTCTCGCCCAAATACGCCTATTCATGATGCTAAGCAAGTCTAGATTTCTGTTGGCCCTGTTTATGGCCGGGTAGTGATAATGCTTCGCTATACTCACTTCACCAGCCATAATCCTCAAGTGCGACGCAAACTCCGGCGGCAGACAACCCGACACCAAATCTCAAAATTCTCCTCGGAATGCACATGTCATCAATCAAAATGGACCTCCGTAGATAGATAAGACAACGCTTTGTTTGAATCCGCCGTCATTTTTTACGTACCTTATCGGAATAATTCACTAGCACCTTTCAAACTCGTTTTATCCATCGTATCCTACGCCGGTGTTGGCACATGCATATTAATTTATGTAGGTTGATGTGAAAAGTCGAAATCTAAAATGAAATAGTATAGCAAAGCATTATCACTACCCGGCCATAAACAGGGCCAAAGATTTCTGGGGAATCCGGGGGTAAAGCATTTCAGCTGCACCTTTCATACAAATATAGTATTAATATCAAGCAATATAATTTATATTTAAACTATTTACTTTCACCCTCAGAGACTATGGATAGTTTATTATTTTATTATCTTACTGTGAACATGGTAAAGACTTGTGGACTGCAGCTGTCTCCATCACCAACTACCATGACAGCCAACCTGTGATTCTGACTGAGGTGACTGACTATATTTGTTACTTTCAGGTGGTGAGGGAGATCACTCTAAATCTGTCATCCCGGTCCCTCGCAGCGGACACCGGATAGTGGTAACTGATGGCAACCTGTACACGCTGGGGGGTTATAACCCAGACTACTGGGATGTTGAAAACTCTGAGGACACCTACTACCCTTTGTTTAAGGAGGTACACTACTTATCTTTCTCATGTTCGATATCAGACTACACACTGGTGGTGATGTGGTACTGACCGATCCCGCTTGCCTTGTCATGAAAATAGCTGGCAACTACAGCTCTAGTTCAGAAATCCAAACATCTATCACATATGCATTTGGCTATATCAGGATAGTAGAAGCATTATGGAGACGAAGCAACTCCATCCTTACTGACCATCACGATTGCTTCGATCAGAGCAGAAAGACCAGCTCATTGTGCCTTACACTACAACCAGACTCGGAGATCGTGCCTTCTTTGTTGCTGCACCAAAACTCTGGAGCTCTTTACCACAATTACTTAAATCTGCTACTAGTACTAATCCGATCTAATCTCAAGACTTTCCTCTACAAACAAGCATACCCTTAACTGTAAAGCACCAGTGAGCGGCTACTACTAGCCAGATATTAGGCGCTATATAAATTAATTTCTTATTATTTATTACAGCTACCACTGTCGCAGTTTTATGGCTAATAAATAAGCTCAAATGACATATAGCGTATTGGGTTGCTAGCTACAGTCTTGAGACAGATTTGTGTATGTTTATTTCCACTTTCAGCTCTGGCAGTTCAACTTTGTGTCTCGCAGATGGAGGAAACTGAACACATCGGGCAACATGCCACTGCAGCTGGCCTCCCACGCGGGTGAGTGTCGCCATGGCGATTGTAACCATGTTGATGAGGTGGCAAAGCGGTGAACACCCAATCACCTATTGTAATTTTGACAGCTTTGAAGTTGGGATTGATTGCTGGACATGTATTTGTAGAGCGGACCTAGTACATCAAAGTTTCATCAAAAACGGTCAAAATAACCTTTTTTTTACAATTGTAATAGAAAATACCTGTTTATTGGGCTATTAATGCAGATTTTTGCATTCAATTATTTAAAACAATCTAATTCTATAGTTTATCATCTTTTTATGTATAATAAACATGATAAAGTGAGAGTGCCAAATCTTTATTTGAATAATAATAACGCGAGACCACAGCATAATTTAATAAAACAAATATTAATTCTACTATTATTCTACGATATTAACGATACTGATTGTTCACTTTTTATATAAATTAGGTCTAATTAGGAGTGAATATTCTACAGTACCTCTAATATTCAAAGATATCAGCTCAAAATATACATTTTCTCTCTAGAAATGACAGGAAACCGCATGCATTCATGTATACTTGGTCTTCAAAATGTCCAGGATCACTCCAGACCCCACTCACAAGACTGAATAATTATAGTTTATATCACTATAGATTTTCTTTCTGCATTCAGGTGTCATGAAAGCGCATTTCATAATGCAGTCTACATTAAAATAAAAACATCCAGGAACATCCGTTGATGCAAAGAAAATCGCATCTTTTTATGCCTGTATTTTTTGTAAGCCACCTCCAGACCATAGCTTGGATGTCTTTCTGCAGATGCCAGTGGATCTCTTTTTATTACACCTACATTTCAAAATTTCCAGTGATGAAATGTGAACTAAAAAATGTCAATGTTTACCGATGCCAGGAAATTGCATCTTATTATAACTTACATTTCAAATTTTCGGGGCAGATACTCCCCATACTTCATTTAGAAATTTTCGGGAAGCACCCCCAGGAAATTGTATATTGCCTATATTTAAAAATGTTCGGGAGCATGCCCCCCAAACCCCACTAGATAACGGGTGCGAAAAATGTTAATTTTTGTTCTGTAGACACTAGGAAATCGTATATCATTATGCTTAATATTTCAAAATTTCCAGTGCTAAAACATGGGTACTAAAATCTATCAATATCTTTACCGATGCCAGGTAATCGCATTTTATAATACACCCCTTTTCGAAATATCTGGGAGCATACCCCCATAACCACACTAGATAACATTGTGTTTTTCTCTATGTACTAGGAAATCGTACTTTGTTATGACTACATTTTGATATTTTTGTCGGCATGCCACCCCACTAAAAAAATGTGTGCTAAAAATGATAGAGTTGTTCTGTAGATACCAGGAAATCGTATTTCATTATATCAGAACAAGTAGATAACTAATAATAGCACAGACCATGGACATGCGCTATTCATACCTATTTAAAATATGCATTTTAGTAAATTAATATTAACATAGATCTGCCACTGTGATGCCAACTATGAAGCAATCACTTTATTGTACATATCTCAAAATGGTGAAATTTAGAATTTGATTGTTTTTAATAACTGAATGCAATATTCTGTATTACTAGTCCAACAAACATATGGATAATATTAATTATACTTTTGTATTAGGTCCAAAGAAAAAGGCTGTGTTTGAAGTCTGACATACTGGGTCCACTCTACACCTGGGGTGCGTTCAGTGGAGAATACATATGCATATGCATTCTATGTATTAATATGCAAGCCGTTCAGTGAGCAATGCGTATGCATCGTATGCATATGTATGCATACATTTCAATACGCGTTTGGACTGAAAACCCAAAGCATGAAGCGAATGGACTGGAAGCATGCGCAAACCGATTTCCTGCTATTTTCCTACTAACCCGTTCAGCGAACTACTAAATGTAGAGAAAAGTATTGTATTGTAGTGTATTGTATGTATTCTCCATTGAACGCACCCCAGGTTGTACAACATGTATTGCTGAACTATTCTGAAATATACAATCCCGCCAAACAGCCGATGGCAACTCTTCTCTAGATTATACGAACGCTTCGAGTAAAATAGCTTGTAAACATAATTTATAGAAGTCCGTCATGTCGATTTCTTTTCGTTTGTTTGTGAGATCTCGCTACACTATACCACGCTTCTTTACAGTTGTTTTTATTTAGCACTACAGAGTTTTTTCTTTTCTATTTTGGACAAAAATCGGTGAAATATGATGATCTAGCCTTGGCTCAGTGTATATTTAGTTCTAATCTCTCTACCGCCTTACCAGTCTAGAGGCACGCCCCACTTATCTATGTTTTACACACACTGGCTATAATTCATAGATATACTTTCATTTAGGAAGCAAAATGTAGTCAACGTCACTGATGTAAAATATTTATTTTATAAGAGATTGATAGAAATATATATTCGACGAAGTGGAGTAAAATCTAACCAATGACTACAAGTCATTTCTTATTGCACTGACTTTATACGATCTAGGTTCTCTAGTCGATGGATGAACTATACAAACCAGTGTATTAAATATCCCAATCGAGCCTTCCTCAATGATACTTAGTTATAACAGAAAAAAATAATCAAGATTAAGAATAAAGAAACACATTATTTCTAAGAGAAACTCATAAAACGTTGTTTTGTGATAATAGAGATGTAAATCCCGGTGGAATTGCATCAGCACTAGTAAGACACAAGTGACGGGGTAGCGGCGTTTGGATTTCGGAGCAAAAGGCCCCGGGTTCAAATCCCTTCCCGGGAGCTCGGCATCAATGGTCGCAGAAGTTACCTTTCTGATCGCGGCGATATTGATAGGATGCGCTGTCCTACAGTGGCAATGCAGTTATCATCCTTGGTCTGTCAGTCCCAGCCGAAACTCGCAGGTTTACTGCAACATTTACCACTCCGGATGTTGCGGGTTTCCTCCTGCCCTAAACTGACAAGCCGTGATACAAGCGAAATAATATTGGAAGCGGCTCTAACCCTCAAATAAAAAACAACAAATACAAAGGCAAAAATACAATAAATACATACAAACTAGTTTATCGGAAATTGCCAACAGTATCGGTTTGCTGTTGAACCGACAAACTATTTTACGTGTATTCACTAATATAAGAACAGATTTAAAAGAAATGAGGAATAATCAATTAGTATTCATGTTTCCAAAATGTATATTCCTTTGACAAATAAAAGAGTCGAATGTAAAATAAACATGTTATTTCCAATTGGAAGAGAACCCCATGCAGATGTCCTTTAATGTCGTAACTCTGAGAGTGGAAGACTTGATACAGGTGTGAATCAATGTGAGCGATTATTGAGACATTGAAGATACGTGACTTAACAGCCGTGTAGATCACCACGTTTTACAGTTGTCTGTATGATATATAATGAAATACAAAGTTTTTTTCAAACAATATTTATTTAAAACTTCAGGGATCCAAGAGGAACAAAGTGAAACCTGCTTTAATTTAGTACCCATACAGCACTGACATCGTACAAGCTATTGAAATTAAAGGCGGTATCTGCTGTTCCTGTAGTGATGTAGATGTATCAATCTAGTATTGTCCTGTCAGCACCGCCTCCAGAACCAGTCCCCAGTGGCATCGTCTTTATTATAGATTGTTCGACCGAAATCCTCTCCTGCCAATGAACTATAGATACTATAGTAGAGGTACCTAGTGTCCATTATGTCTATAATTAATGCTACCGCAGACTAGGCATACAAAAACAACAACAACAAAAAACAAACAAAAATACTCGGAGGCGTGGATGTCCTAATTTCCCAGAGCATGGCTCAAGAAGGATTGCAGTAGGTTTCAGCAAGGTGCAGCAAGGCCTGGAGATAAACTGCAGTAGTGTATAATTACATGGCATTGAACCGAACCATGATCTACCATATTGATGATGGACATGACATGTATGACGTATACAATGAGGAGTCACCTCGGGTGCTACTAGCAGCGCAAAGGCTCATCAGCATGTGTATTTTTATACGATACAGGAACCATACATAATATAATGCCCCAAAGCTAAATCTAACGTTGGCAAATGGAAATACCAGACTATCGTACTATTCAAATTAATTGTTCTTAAGAGCTGTTTCTTGTGTTATTGATCTTCAGTATATTTACAGGCAGTTGGGGTAAATTGTTTTTTTAATCACCAGGTACACTAGTACCGACTCTGGCGAAGTACATACTAGTATATATTAAACCTGGCACCGATATTACAAAACCTTTTTTGAGTGCGATTTCATGCTCAACTCAAAGTTCTCTTCACAAATCCACATATAAAATTTGAACATGAAATCGTACTAAAACGGTTTCGTAAGCACGGGTCCTGGACAACGTTCTCTAAGACAATATGTATTTATGTTATGAGTGTTGCTATTTCTGTCTTTTATTTGTGTGTAGTGTATACAATAATTGATGTTTTATCTGACATAATATCTTACCATTTTCTGTGGAATTTCACGTTTACTAAAGTTATGGTATAATAGTGTGGCACTGTGGTATTTGCTACAATATTCTTAATGAGGACTTACAAATTAGACCGTATGAATAAGTATATTGTTATATAAAATATTGACGGGCCAGCCATCACTAGCCACTTTAGCTTGGCCCCAGCTCAGTTAAGATAGTAATTATCCAATTCACTGTATGACTATGTCAATGTGATTATTACTATAATTAGTACGATGTATAGTGGGTGTATCCATTCCATCAAATATATCTTGTTAATCGCCCAACAAAGGGACACCAGTCATACCTATGTGAAAGTAATTTCACTCTATTTGTCACATTGTTTATCTTATAATATTTATATTACATTATGATAAAACAGGATAATAAAAGTATACAGATTCATTTGCATTATAGTGGAAGTTTGAATTCCTTCAAGAACCGTGGTGGGAATTATGAAAACATTTCGACTGCATGTCTTCTTGGGACTGGTTCATGGCGTCGATACAAATATTCTAGGTACTCTTCTAGCTCTAAAATCGAGAACTCCGAGGCAACGTTGGATTTAACATCAACATCAGAGTACACAATGGTCAACGTTTCGCAGGATTAAGCCATCCCACTAGATGCAGCTGGTCTGGACTTCTTGGCAGCAGCGCATGAACACTTGTTTAGTAGGCTTTGACATTGGTTATGCCAAAGAATAACTCAACATTTTATTAACCCTAGCATTGTTGTCGAGAATATCAATTGTGAATTCACTTGGACATCAACTAATTTTTAACAGACTATCACAGGGGTATATTAGGTAACATTTCTTCCAGAATCACGTCAACATTATGGCGTACTAAATGTCCATTCGCAACACGCTTGGCCAGCGGTCAAGCGTTTTACTATCACA